>BOPM01000247.1:304954-321663 GCA_022179025.1 Porites australiensis
CTGACTTCCATGCTCTTGGAGCAAGACTGAAAGAACTGATCTGACTGTTCTGATGAGTCTCTCCCAAGAGCCTCCCATATGAGATGCCGCGGGTACGTTCAGGTTAAAGTCGATCCAATCACATTCCTTTGTTAAGAGGAACCCCTTAACACGGTCACGGTTGAGCTCTTGTAAGGCATCGGTGAGTTCATTCCTAACTCCAACGAAATTTGTCCCTTGGTCCGAACGTAGTTCGCGTACCTTTCCTCGTCTGTTGATAAAACGGCGTAAGGCACTAATGAAAGAATCTGTTTCCATTGTATTGAGAGTCTCAAGATGAACAGCGCGTGACGCCAGACACGTGAAAATCAAGCCATAACGCTTTAGTGTCTTGCGTCCTTCTTTAACGTAAAAGGGACCGAACACATCCATGCCTGTGTAGTGGAAAGGAGCAGCCTGTGTAACACGCTCTTCCGGTAGATCGGACATTTTCTGTGTTTGCAGTTGGCCGCGAAATCGACGGCAAGTGACACACTGAGAGATAGTTCTGGCCACAGTTGAGCGCCCTTCAACTATCCAGTACCCACCTTGCCTGATTGTGTTGTGGGTGACTCCACGTCCTTGATGGTGGCCAACCGATTCGTGAAAGTATCTTACGATCAAGTCTGAGATGTGACTCTTCTTAGGCAAGATCAACGGGTGTTTAACTTCAAGGGGAACATCTGCTCGTCGGATACGACCACCAATCCTAAGCAGTCCGTTTTTGTCAACAAAGGGATCTAACTTATAGAGAGAGCTCTTCTTCTTCAAAGTGTCGTTTCTGCGGCGCGCAGAGTCTCGTTCTTGGAATTTCTCCAAATTGCCTTTGAGGTTTGTTAGTGTTTCCATCTCATGGCTAAAATACTGGCATTGGAGACAACGCAAAATAAACTTCTCGGAGTGGACCAATTCTTCAACTGAGAGAGGTAAGAACTGCTTTCCCTGTTCATTGCGCGATCTTCCTGAGTGCTTTGCGGAATGAATCTCTTCTTTACGTGCTGCTATTACAGACTGGAGAATCTTTATTCCTCTTCTCATCCAGGCGACTGTCGTTTTTGCTTTGTGCCAGGAAGAAACGCGATTCAGATATGAAAGAAGAAGTAAACCAGGATATTCTCGAGCGGAAGAGTGCGTCAAGAGGCAGGTGCTTGTCTTCACTTCAACATCATCAGAAGAGAGCTGAGCTGTGTTTTTCTTGTTAAGAAGTGGTATATCGCTTTCCCAGAGAAAGGCTGGCCCTGAGAGCCATCTCTTGTTGTTAAGTAACTGACTGGCAGTGAGTGAACGAGACGCTTCGTCCGCAGGATTATCCTTTTCTGGCACGTGATGCCACTGTTCCGGGTCGCTACGATCACGGATGTGCTGTACTCTGTTTCCGACATATACGTGAAAACGACGAGCTTCATTACTTATGTAGCCGATGACTACCTCAGAGTCTGTGTAATAAACAGATCGTAAATTCTCGTAGTCGAGTTCACTCTGCAACATCTTCGTTATATTGACTGATACGAAGGCCGCTGTCAGTTCCATACGGGGAATAGATATCGGCTTGATAGGAGCTACTCGTGACTTGGCTATGATGAAACTCACATGAACTTCTCCTTTAGAGTTGACTGTTCGAAGATATGAGACTTGACCGATTCCTGATTCCCTTGCATCCGAAAAACTGTGTACTTCCGCTTGGACTGGACTTCCGAAGCCAGGCGGTTTAACACAGCGGTTGCGTTTGACTTTCTCTAACAGCGGTAGTCCGGTGCGCCACCTCTCCCAACGAGCGATAATTTCATCAGGAAGCAGGTCGTCCCAATCCACCTTTTGGCGACAAAGGTCTTGCAAAATCTGCTTACCAGTCAGGATTACTGGTGAAACTATCCTCAAAGGGTCGTATACTGAGCTTATCGTAGAAAGGATACCCCGACGTGAAAGTGGTTTATCGTTCAGTTCTATGCGGAAACCTAAAGTATCCGATTCTATGCACCAATAAGTGCCTAGAAATCGCTGGACTGGTAGAGCATAGTGGCGAAGGTCAAGATCTTTGAGGTCTCTTGCACGATCGTCTTTTGGAAGGGCCTCTAAGACATCCTTTCGGTTGCTGGCGAACTTGTGAAGTCGTAATTTCGCTGACGCACAGAGACCCTGACTGTCCTCAATCAATTCTATGGCTTCTGAAATAGTGGGGACCGAAGTAAGGCCGTCATCCCTATAAAAGTGTCTGCACAGAAAATCAGCTGCCTTGTCACCGAACTCGGCACGTCCAGTTTCTGCTGTCTTGTGAAGACTATAGTTGGCTACGGCAGGAGATGACACTGCTCCAAAGAGATGTACATTCATACGAAATTCTGAGATGGCACCATCCAAGTCATTATTCTCAAACCACAAAAAGCGGAGGAAGTCTCTGTGGCTTGGTGTAACGTGAAAGCTATGGAACATTTGTTCTATATCACACGTGAGTGCTACATCTTCCTTGCGGAATCTGGTTAATACCCCGATGAGAGAGTTCAGCTGGTCTGGTCCTTGTAAAAGATTCTTGTTTAAGGACTGGCTGTTGTAAAGGGCGCTACAATCGAAGACTACACGTACTTGATCGGGTTTCTTGGGATGGTACACGTCAAAATGTGGGAGGTACCACACTTTGCCAGGCGTTGGCGTCAGTTCGTTGTCTGGGACACGACTTGCGTGTTGACGTTCTAATATCTTCTGCATAAAGGCGATGTAATTCTCTCTTGCTCTCTCGTCTTTACATAACTTTCTTTTCAGCGATAGAAGTCTTCTTAGGCACTGTTCTCTGTTATCTGGAAGGTTGACTTCATCTGTCTTGAACGGAAGTGGTGCCTCCCAGTTTCCTAATTGATTCTTGTGCATTTCTGTAGTCATAATTTGGAAGAACCGTTTGTGTTTAATCGACTCAACTTGCTCGTTCGCACAAATTTTGCGAGAGTAATTCAGTTCACTATAGTCCAGTTCCATCATCTCGCGAATTATTTGGGGGCTGGTGACATCCTTCGACCGGAGCTTATTGACGAGAACGGCTACAGAATCTTGCTGATGGAGAGGATTAGAGGCTTGAGGGACGTTCAGAATACACGATTCCGGTAGTTCTTCTCTTTGAACGGTAACGCGATTGACTGATATGCTATTACATTCTTGGGATTTCGCTTTATCCAAGCAGACAGGACCGATGATTGTCCATCCAAATTTGTATTTCTCTGCCCAAGGCTCGTCTGCTTCGCCATAAATAACTTTCAGGGGTTGGAAGGCGGTAGGTACATTTCTTCCAATGAGCATGCCGATTTCTATGTCAGACCTGTAATGTATCTCATCGGCAACATCCTTCAAGTGATCCCACTGTCTTACTATGTCAGGAGTGGCAATGTCGCTGTGTGTTGCTGGGATCTTCGGTTGAGCATAGGCATAAGGAACTTTAACGGGTGAATATCCGCCGTTTATATCTTGGATTTGAAGGCAGGGGACTCTTCGCATTCTGACAGTGTTGGTGCCCACAATCGTGTTTACTTGAAGGTTAACTTCTGCGCCACTTAGATTTAATTTGCTTTGGAGGGCATCTGTAATGAACACTTCCGTTGATTGGTCATCCAGGACAGCGTACGTTAAGGTTTCCTTAAGAGGGTCTGACTGGTCCGATACTTTCAACAAAATAATCCTAGCACAGGAACGACGGGGTCCGTCTTTGCACACTCGAGTACAGGCCGATGAAGCTTGGCTGGAGTTGTTTTCTGGCCTTGACGGGTCGTGAAGGGCTGTGACATGACTCCTTCCGCATATTTTGCATTGAGGGCGACCTTTATCACAATGTTTGCTGATGTGCTTGTTTGAGCTTGCGCAGTTAAAGCAGAATCCTTTTTTAAACAGGAAGTCTTTTCGCTCACTGAAATCGAGCTCGCGAAATTTCTGGCAATTTTCAAGATCATGAGACTTAGTTCTGTGATAGGGGCAGAATGCTGTAGTGACAGTTGAAGCTGTACCAAGACTATCAGGAGTGGCTGTTGACTTAGAGTCTTTTGAGATACTCTTAGTTGGGCTACGTTCTCCGTCCGGTGAAGACTGAGTTGCTAGAGCTGTAATTTGCGAGCCTTGTCCTGTGGAGGTCTGTGATCCTCTGCGGGAACTAGTTGACTGGTTGGAAGCAGCTCTCTGGTTAATACTACCAAGTGATGCTTGTGAGATTTGGGGAATGTTCATTCGCTCGGCATGAAAGTTGACTTCCTTTACAAACTCGGAAAAGGATGGAAAGACACTGTGACCATCTGTTTGCTGTAACTTCTGAACTTTAGTTGACCACTTGGTTTTAAACCAGCCTGGAAGTTTTTCTACAAGACTCTGAAGTTTCGATGAAAAGTCAAAGATCTTTAGACTTGGTATGTGATCTCTCGCTATCTCCACTTGTTGCAGAAAGTCACTGAACTCTTGTATTCCCTTTGCATCACTGTTCCCAATTTTGGGCCAATTGGTGAGCCTTTTCTCAAAGTCAGCACTTAGAATTGCGGAATTTCCAAAACGGTATTTCAATTTTTTTCTCGATTCTTTGTAGGCCTTTTCAGGGTCGTCAATCATGAATTGAAGCTGTTCAACTACCTTCTTTGCCCTGGCTTCTAAATGCTGGAATAGAAGGTGCAATTTCTGCCGCGATGCGACTGGTACCGAGTCTATGAGAGCATCAAACGCGGACTCCCATAGAAAGAATTTTGTCTTGTCTTCCTCTTCTCCCCTGAAGACATCCGGTTTCGCTTGGGGTAAGCGATGGAGTTGGGTGACCTTAGCTAAGGCTTCCGTGATTTGCTGAGTATTATCTGGTGATGGCAAAACGTACACAGGACTAGGCTGCGGGGGCTGCAATTGAAGCGGAACGTAAAGTGGAGGGTTTCCATAAAGGCTTTGGGGAGTGAAATCCTGGTAAGCCTGCTGATACATGACAGGGCTGGTTCCCAAACCTTGTTGGAGTGAAGTAGTCAGATATGCACCGTGGGGTGTCATGGTGTCGATGAAGCGTAACCTCCTCCGAGATACACAGAGTGTTGAGTCACAGGGGGTAAAGACTGTGATACAGAAACTGAGGACTGCGTGACGGCAGGAACTGAAGAAACTAATGGCCGCGAACCAAGTGCTGAAGTCTGTGTTACAGAAACTGAAATAGGTGCTGAAGACCGCGTAAGGAAACTAGAAGACTGCGTGACAGGTGACGAAGATTGTGTTACATGACCTAATGACTGTGTGACAGACGTTGAAGACTGTGTTACAAAACTTGATGGCTGCGTGACAGACGTTGAAGACTGTGTTACAAAACTTGATGACTGCGTGACACGTGTCGGGCACTGTATTGAAGAAGAAACTTGTGGCTGCTTTTCGAGTAATGAAGATTGCTTGACAGAACTTGACGTTTGCATGACACTTGCTGAGGAATTTGTCACATGAGACGAAACAGAAGCAGAAGGTTTTTGTTCGTACAAAAGACTGTCTATGATGCTTCCAAAGCCCTTGGGTGTCACCTGTGAAAGCGACTCGTCTTCGTTGTTTTCATCCCCCGCATTTAAAGCTACTTGATAAACTGCTTCTTCGGCGAGTGTCTCACTTAGTTCTTGTTGAAGCTTTAGCTTAGCGAGGGTTTTCTCTTGTTCTTTGATCGTGTCAGCAAATATTATCTTTTGTTCTAGAGCAGCTCTTTTGGCCTTAAGGCCTAGCAATTTGCTTACGCTGGACGAAGAAGAGATCCGGGATCCGTAAGACAAGTTTGATTTAGTTTCCTCCTTTACTTCCAAAAATTCCATGCGACTAAGCGCCGTGGCGCGAACTTTCTCCCAGGAGCTTTGAAGCTCGTATTGCTGCCGAGTTATTTCATTTATCTCCTCTGCTTCCACCGTTAGGTTCATCCAGTCGATAAATCCTTGTATTGCATTGTCTGCGAGGCTTTTAAGCTTTTGTAATTCGCTCCGTATAAAATCAGGGTTGCCAATATCAGAAACTGATTTCTCGAAGGATACGAGCTGGAGACGAAATTCTCCCTTTCCTTTCAAGGCCGCTTTTCTCTTTAGATGTATCGTAAACTCACGACCTCTATCGGTCATCTTACGAACACGGGTAGGTCTACCAGCAAACTGATCCAGGTTGCAGCAGTCGACAACAAACTTGACTAAACTAACGTTCCTTTGAACCAAAGGCTTTGACTATGCCAGCGCGGGTCCGAAATCCAAAACACCCATTTGACTTGAACAGATTATCATAGCTTTAATCACAAATCCACACGCGTAATACATCTCCAAATCGCTAAAGAAGTGAATCTGTCAAACTAGATATAGGATGTACAGTTGGTATACAGAAAAACTGGAAAACGGCAAGCAGAAAGGTAAAAACTTACGCCTTTCCGGGCTCTAGCATCGGACCGCGTGCTCGATAACATAACAAAACAAGCGCGCATGAGCAGAAATCCGCGACGCATACATGACGTAAAAAAGGGCGGAACACGGGTGCCGCTACACCTCGCCCTTCAAAAAATGGCCACAGCCGTCTCTGTTGAGTCTCGTGCCCAAAATCAAAGCTTCGTGTCCACTGAAAATTAACTTAAGGTTGGGGCCGCAAGCCGGTTCAAAGCTAGAAGAGTATTTTTGTTAGGATTGAAAAGGTCTGGCTTTCCGCGCAAAATACATATTTTAAGCACGGAAGGACACGAACATGTTGCATCTAGCACCTCTCCTATAGCTTAAACTTTCTTTACCTTTGTGTGTCAACATTCTAGCTCGTATTCTTGATTTGGCCAAGTTTTCTCACGTAAAAATATTAAAATGTTAAATTACAATGATTTTTTTCTCATGAGGTTATAATAACATAGGAACTTAATGTGTTATTCAGCTCTAGAGCATTTGTTATGTCTGGTAGCTCAAAATTCATGGGAATCCTCGAGGCCAAGCAAATGAACCATTAAACAAGGCACCGTCCTTAAAAAAATCAACGTTAACAAAGCGAAGAAAACTTTATCGAATGTTACCGGATCTGCGAAAAAGCGAATCGAATTTATGGAGTCATACAATTACTGAGAAAAAGCTAGCGTCATATCATAATAAAGTCGCAGCGATATAAATTTCTTTACTGTGCAACGGTTGTTTTCACCGAGAAACTAATTAAATATTTCAATTCTTACCTCAGAGCAATCGTCTTTTTTTACCTTCCTTTCGCTAACAATGAGAAAAATCCAGCATCCTCCCTTGATATTTGGCCGCATGTGTTTGTTGTAGCCGAGTGTGAACATCCACCACACATTCTGATATATTCTCACTACGTCCAAATATCACCTGAAATATAAACAGTTCCCGAGAAAAAGAAGCGACGAGGAGGTGAAATGCTAGATCCACGCCAAGGCAATGTACTCCAGTAACAACGCAGGCGTTGTGGGGAACCGAGTGATTTTAGGTACTTTAAAAGCGCGCAAACAAAATTATTCTGGCGCAAATTGAAGATTATCTTGCAACGTATGCTGACATTTAATACATTGAAAAGTCTCGCCATGACACAGAAATTTTAGCACTTTCGAGGAGTGTGAAATATTAAATGGGATTAAGTGCCCACAAAGCTTATAACTCTGTATGGTGCTGCATAGCCTGTTCCAGGCTCCGAGATGGTGGTGGAAAGTCGTTCAGTAACAAGAAATGCGCGTCTTATTTTCGCTTTGCTCGTTTTAATACGTTCCCACTATACTATCTGAGAGCCTGGCACAGGCTAGGTGCTGTACTTCCAGTAAAAACCCTCTGCGTCCTCTCATGGACCGCTCTTATTAAAAGATCCGTTTTTTGTCGAATTTCCATCGAGTTATCACAGTTAGGGAATTAACGAGATAAAGATGGCGCTTAAATGAAAAGCAAAGTGGGTTAGCACAAGTTTAACATCCACCATCGAGGTTATCCTTGAGAAAGTCGAACGCAGCAACACTCTGCGTACTGCTTACGTTTTGGACTTTTCCAACACATTGAGTCTCATTTCGGCAAGACACAATCCTCAATGAAGCGAAAATTCCAATAGCGTTTCTTTTCAAGCGGAAGTAGTCGCCTAAGTTGAAGCTTAAACTAGTCACTGATTCGGTTAGCTTCAGTGCTAGTTTCCACTTATTTCATACGGACGTCGCTCTATATTCATAGGACGTTTGGCCACCAGTAGTAGGAAATACTGGAATGCTTAACATTTCAGAGTTCCTGGTTGTCCGGCTGATCCTTTTGCGAACTTTGACTCTCTCCTCCGCAGAGGCTCCCGCTGGGTATCCCCATCAAAATATCAATTATCGAAAAAATAGAAAGCGCGGGGGACGATGGGAAGAGGGAAACAGCGGGAGCGTCTGCCACATAATGTATCCAAGATGGCGCCTAATTTCCGAGGAAGACTGGATCTAGGAGGTGTTCCTCATAAATATTTACAACATGACAGAACATAAAGTCCGACAAGAAGAGGAAGCTGTCTCGCTTTCTGAACGACCTTTGCAGAGAGCAAAGCAAGGCGGAAAAACCACTTGTTGGAAATGTTTTCAGGACGCCAGTGTTACTAATTTCTTCGCCAAGGGAGCCGGAATGATCCAGCATTTTCGTACTATGCACCGAAACATCGATGTAAACGAAGTGCGATGCAAGACCCTTTTCCAGCAACTTCACGGCAAGGAAACGGCAGATACCATCGCGCGCTTAAGCAGATTTCGCTTAGAAACGGTTAGTAGCTCCTTATTTTGTTTACCTCAACACGATACTTAAGCATCTTTTTTCCTTTCGATTTAATCGAGTGATGAAAGATTTGTTCTCGTCTGCAGTTGTGTACTGTTGGTAGTTACTCAGAGTATAGTGTGAGCGTGGAGGAACAAGGTGTATTTGGAGCCAAAATTGTTGCCAAAACAAGAAGAGGAGCGGCAAAGCTATACGGTTTGATTTTACACCACTGTGGGAAACTGAGAACTCTTGGAGACCGACCATGTGTTGTTCAAGTGGAAGAAGTTGGCAACTCTACTAGCAGACAAAGCTTTCGCTCGTGGTTTGCTGGGGACAAAATTTACGTCGAGTGTTTTATTCCAGGCAGAAGGGTAAATAAATATTGCCTTTGGTTGTTCCTTTATTTAACATACAATATTGTCAGTCTAAGATGGATGGTATTAACAATTCTGTTGTGTGAATTCGGTGTATCCCATATCTTACTTTTATGTTTAAATGTCAAGTCATGTTTTTTCATTTTTTAATTATTATTCCCTTAAAGACTAAGGAAGTTGCGACTTATAATCAATATTATTATTTTTAATACTGCAGACACTTGCAATTACCCAAGGTGACACCCCCTTGTTTGCCCAAAACTCTGTTTTCACTGGGGAGTATACAGTTGCAGTGTTCTCACCAGGATTTTGCCTTGGGTAGTCCCAGGGCCCCCTCCTCTGAGAAATAGGGGCCCTGTAAGAACATTAGGGGGACAAAGTTACAAAAAACACGCGGTACGAAGAACCTGAGCCCGCACTCCAAATTGTCTGTTACATGAAGTACCTACCTGATCCAATATGGCGGAAGAGGTGTTTACACTAGCAGCTAAATACAGGAATTGCACCGACCTGTGATTGGAAGATAAAAATAGTATGTCAGTGGCGATGACGTGACAATTCGTTACGTTAGCCGTTTCAACAGTAACGGTTTTTACACGAAAAAGACCGTCCACAGGAAAATACAATATAATATTAAATATTTCTCAAAGACAAACAGTGCAGTATTCTTTTGAAGTCGGCTGACTCGCTAAGAGTCAATGTCTTATCGAAGTTGAAGTTCAACTGTCGCAAATCGGATAACTTCACTGAGTGATTCTGAGATGAAACCTTTTGTCTGCATCCACATTGATCTTAGATTTTACCACTTACATATTGAAGAAAAGCCATAAACAGAACTTCAATGTCCACGTACACACCCGACTGAACCTCGGTGCGATTCCTGCAGATACCGCGGTTCATACTAAATGCAGGAATTGCACCGGACGCGTTCTCGTCCCCAGAGTCACTCTAAGTTGTAACAAAAGAGCACGTGACCAAGAAAGACGGGCTCTGGGAACGAGAATACACCGGACGCTCATTGGTCGAATGCGCAACTTGGCATAAATGAAATAGCCGCGGGAAACTTTAATTGATTTTCTCGCGTTTTGATTTTCGCTTGATAGGACAAGACTTAGGCCACTGGAAATAACACATCACTTGTATTCGAAGTTAAATTATACTGAAGCAGGGGTTATAGGATCCTGACTAAGTTAAGGTCATCTAAACCTCGGGCTGATTGTTCTTTGCCTTTTTTTATTTTACTGCTTGACTTTACAAGTGTAACATGCTCTCCTTGGTGAGTATATCGAATCTGAAATACCTCAGCAATATATATATATATAATATCCATACTCCCTCCAAGGATGGTATTTTCCTTGGGATGCCCCCACCATTCGGGAAATTCCAGGTTAATTTTATACTTTTCTTTAAAAATCTTGGCCTTTCAAACCCCCCTCCCCTGCAGAATTTCCAATGAGTATCCTTGGGGTTGGTGGGTATGTTTATTTTCTGGAACCACACAATCCAAATAAATTACACTAGCCTTTTTGAGGGAGGAACTCCTGTATAAAAGTTACAGGGATTGCTTGTCTTCTAACTTAACAAGTTGTCTCATCTCAGTAAAGGCATAGAAATACACAGAATTTGATCTCACTTAATTGGTATGTTTATATTGGGGGTGGAAAGTCAGTAAATATAGAAATATCCATTTACAAAAGCCCTGCACATACTTTACTGCTAACAGTGTTGAAGTGGACTCCTCGAGGGGTCAAAGAAAGTCTTTGGTACACTAAATTTTCTAATGAGCCGCCCTGTGCCTATTGTATAAGAATCCCCCCCCGGCACACTAGCTACAAAGTTAAATAAAAAGTTATGTCACTTACACAGTTGTTCCCTGTGATTCCCTGGTACCTCTATTTTGTGTTCCCAATAGAAACTTTAGCATGATTCATTGCATGCCCTCCAACAACAGTATTAATTTTTTTAATACAGACCTTTGTCGCAAGACTATATTGAAAAGGGATCGATGTCTTGTCGCGGTTTCAAAAAAAAAAACTCTGGGGACGAGAACGCGTCCGGTGCAATTCCTGCATTTAGTTTGAACAGCGGTATCTGCAGGAATCGCACCGAGGTTCAGTCGGGTGTACGTGGACATTGAAGCTCTGTTTATGGCTTTTCTTCAATATGTAAGTGGTAAAATCTAAGATCAATGTGGATGCAGACAAAAGGTTTCATCTCAGAATCACTCAGTGAAGTTATCCGATTTGCGACAGTTGAACTTCAACTTCGATAAGACATTGACTCTTAGCGAGTCAGCCGACTTCAAAAGAATACTGCACTGTTTGTCTTTGAGAAATATTTAATATTATATTGTATTTTCCTGTGGACTGTCTTTTTCGTGTAAAAACCGTTACTGTTGAAACGGCTAACGTAACGAATTGTCACGTCATCGCCACTGACATACTATTTTTATCTTCCAATCACAGGTCGGTGCAATTCCTGTATTTAGCTGCTAGTGTGTTTACGATTCGGAGGAGGAGTTTACGATGTAGTGGGACGTGCGTGGTACCAATGGAAGTAAAGGCAACAAAATTAAAGACTTTGACTCATTTGATATCATGTTTTTTATTTATTCAAACAAACAAAATGCTTTAGTGTTAGTGTACGAGAGATTTACCAACCCTACCCCTCACGGTTTTGTGACGTTGAACAGCACTACCAAATTAGGGCTAGGGCTACCAAATAAGGTAATGAGCACGTGCGTGCTGAGTAAGCTAGAACTGGACGAGTCGAAAAAGTATATAGAGCGCGAGTTTTCCTTGGAGGTTTTTTCATCGAGTTTCGTGAGAGTTTGTGAGTCGGATTGAAGCGGAATAAACCAGGAAACCGTGTTATTGTGAGTTCTATGGGCTGTGTTATTGTTCACCTCATTAGGTTGACCATTAAAACTACTTAAGTCTGTTTGACTCGTAGCTTGCCCCTGCGCTCTAACGGGCGCATCTTCTTGGTTTTAATGCGCCATTTCAGTTTTTCTTGCGGGAATCCCGCAAGGCCGCGGCCTGGCGAGAACACTGCAGTTGGATCCAAGAGCCCGCTGGAAGTTTTGCAGACTGTTTTTGGCCACACCAACTTCAGGCCAGGGCAGTGGAATGCTATTTCAAAAATTTTATCTGGCAAAGATGTGATTGTTGTCATACCAACTGGTGTTGGGAAGACAGTGGTATATACACTACCTTGCATTATGGCGCCCGGATTGGCCATTATAATTTCACCAATCTTGATGCTGATGTGTGACCAGGTTCAAGACTTAGAGGGTATGGGATAAACACATGCTACTATAACACCCTTTTAAGTGATGATGATAGGAAAAATATACTCCACAATTTAAAGCAGCCCGATTGTCAGTACCAGTTTGTATTTATTAGCCCTGAAGCTGTAATTACAGACAGCTTCCAAAGTTGTCTGGACGCTTTAAGATGTGAAAATAGACTGAAAATGTTTGTTGTGGACGAAGCCCATTGTATAGATACCTGGGGAAAGGACTTTAGACCTGCCTACCAACAACTGGGTATTTTGAGAAAGAATGGATTGCCATTTGTTGCCCTTACTGGTACAGCAACAAAACAGACTTTATCGATTATCAGCACAGCACTTCAGATGGAAAACCCCGAAGAAGTGAGACTGCCATGTCGTAGAAATAACCTCTGCTTTTCCGTGGTCGCTAAAAAGGAACTAAAGGCCAAAGATCAAGTAGCACAGATAGTAAGCAGTGATTTTGATGGTCTGTGTGGAATAGTTTACTGTGCTCGCCAAGCAGACACTGTTGAAATGGCCTTTGAGTTGAAGGAAAGGGGCATTCCTGCAACATACTACCATGCAGGAATGGAAGGTGGTGAACGTATTCGAAATGCTAACATGTGGCTTGAAGACAAAATCAAAGTAATGTGTTGCACTAATCCCTTTGGGATGGGAATTGATAAGAAGGGTGTCAGGTTTGTCATACACCTTACTCTTCCATCATCATTGGAGGATTACGTTAAGGAATCAGGAAGAGGAGGTCGCGATGGTGACAATTGTTCCTGTATTCTGCTTTTTCGCTTTGCTGATAGGTCATTTCATCTGCGAAATGTAGCTGCCATGTCTTTTAGTGAGGACAGTTTAACGCTCCTAAATTCCCTTGCAGACTTCTGCATGCAAACCTCACTCTGTAGACAACAATTCATCGCAAGATATTTTGATGAGAATCTGGGTGAAGCATGTAACTGTTGTGATATCTGTCAAGAAGACAGTTTCCAGGAACAAAAAGACTTGACGCTTCATGCGAGAAACATCATTGATTGTTTACGCCAAATCAGTACACTTGAAGGAAAACCAAAACTGACTGACTTGGCAATGACTTATATGGGGTCAAAGGCCAAAACGATCATTACACAAAGATTTAACACAGTCGCACAGTATGGAAAGGGGAAAGACCAATTTCTAAATGTGAACAATGCGACTAAATTTATTCAGTTTCTGATTTTTAAAGGATTCATAAAAGAAAACATTAGAAGTCTTGAAGAGAGGATGACAATTAATTATCTAACTTGTGGGAATGTTGTAGACTTGGTTGATGGTAGATGCCAAGTGTTCTTCAACTTGTAAAGTGTGTCTCTCTTAGAATATATGATAAACAATGCGACAAAACCGTGAACTTTTGAAATTTCTCGGGAATGTTTATTGTGTTATGACAAATCACAGAAAGACCAGGACACCGGAACTGGCCACAAAACAACAAACTAATAAATAACCAATTACCGTTGCTACTTGTGATTAGTTTTCTCATGCCTGATTGGCTTTTTTCTTGTATGACAATAACATTCCTGAAATATTTCTGGTGTTCACTGTTTTCTTGGTTTGACTGTATGAGTATTATTTTACCATCAGGAGGCTGTTAGAAAGCAACAGTGGTAACAAGTTGCATGTACATGAATTATGGGTAATAGCTCTTAAGACAGCTACCCTTGAACGTGTGCTGACTTCACAAAAGGCAATAAATTGCTTTGTCTATTCAAAAAGTGTAAGGTCAAAAATCCCAACACCACCCCTCAACTCCAAAAAAAATCTGATGCAGTCCCTCAGTTCAAAGTCATTTATTGAGAGGATATTTTATAAAATACAAAGTGAACTACATCAGGATCCTGACTGTATATTATTAAACAGTGTGGAAAAAAAATTTATAATGTTATTGTTACACCCAGCAAGAGCCCAGTGGGTTGATTCTGTGGTGGTGGATCTGTGCTTATTTTGGTTACTCTTGGAGAAATTTAAAGCAGCTCAATGGCCTTGCCCAGCTTATGATTACTAAGGGAAAACTAAGATTTCCCAGAGTGCCAGTAATGAAAGTAAGGAGCCAGAGAACAATGGACACTGCATATGTGTAACTTCTGTTTGTTAACCCTTTTTAAAATGGGTAAAGAAAAGTTTTAACCCTTTAAGTCCCAATACAAATGAAAAGTGACCAACATCAATTTTCTCCTGAAAAAATCAATAGACAATCAAAGGGAAAGGTTATGAGAATTTACAAAATGATCACCGAAAGGAAAATGCTATGATCTTTTTTCAAATTCTCTCAACTCATTCTTTAAGGAAATATATATAGATAAGTTTGGAGAATTTATATGAGGATATTGGGGCTTAAAGGCTTAACAATTGAATGAATTGTCCATATCAGTACCATACATGAAGCAGATTGAATCAAAATATCACTTGTGAAAGCATTAACACTGTACATTTGATAATGATTAATACTATTTGGCCTTGCTCTTTTTCGTGAATAAAGGTAAGGAAAGGTCATCAATTATGGGAGGAAAAGAGGGATACCCTGCAATTATGCAAATGAAGATAGACTTAAGCCTGAAATTAATGGCTTTCAGAAGGCAGCTTTTTTTTGGACGCATAACACTTGTTTATAGTTGAACTCATCATTACAAGCATTCTTACTGAGGTTTTAGTCAGTGTGAACATTCAGATCAAGCTTTCAATACCTGCGAAGTCAGGTAGAGAGGAAGAGAGCAGCTAGAGTTCCTATTGTATGAAAGTCAAGGGCACCAAGAAAAACTAATGCCTTGGCATATTTTATAGCCCACTCCCCTCCTTTTCTCCAATAAATGTATTCTGGGAATTCCTCACCCACTTTCCTCTCCCAAATTAATTACCAGTCCATACTCATTGCTGTAAATAGCTACATGTAAGAAAAACACTTCCATCTGCTGCTGTTGGTCTATTCAGTAAGACAAGTACTCATGACTGATAAAAATGCTTTGAAAACATACTTGTAAATGCATATGTTATTTTTTTTAAAAAACTGGCATTTTCCAATGATTAAAATAGTGATTGCACATGATTTCTTCTTGCTTACGTTTTATGACCAACTTGCTCTATTGAGACTACATGCCCTGTAGTGAAGAGTTTGGTTGTTGATATTGCAACAAAACACTGTTACAAGATAGCTGAAATAGTCATAGCATGACTGTTCCCAGCCAGGAACCTATGATAACATACTTTGGTACATGTAGAATGTGAAGAGAAAAAAGCACACCATCCCATTGGCTGAGACAAAAGAAGGTTAATGTGAATATCAACATCCAAAATCTCCTCTTTAACCTTTCACCCTCACAGTATAATTATGATGGAGTCTTGTAGGGTTCTTCTACATTTTGAGTCTGTGCACAAACTCCTGCGGTACTTAAGACATGGAAAGGGGTAAGAACTCCCAATTATTTTACAGAACAATTTTTTTGTCAGGTTCAAATCAATTTCAAAGTTGCGTCTCCATTCCCTTTCATAAAATCACTTACATGGCAAAATGAAAGTTACTTTAATCTGTAATACACAATTTGCAACCGGGGAAAAACCATTAAGCAACTCCTAATAACCAGATTCTAGTCTTTTTTCCTTTTTTCTGCATAATAGTAATATTTCCGTTTGAAATCATTACTTAAGTACCTACAACAACGCGATTCTCCACTTTAAAACAGTGTTGGTGTTACAAATTATGATGACAATATTTCATACCTTAAATCTGGAAAGCTCTCAAAGAGCTTTGCCTTAAAGTTCTCTTTTATTTTTGCCTGTCCCTTTTCCACCACATTGATCAGGTTCTTGGGAATCTTTACTTCTGTGCTTCCCTTCTGATCAACTGGGTAGCATTCCACTTCCTTGCGGCCGCTGCTTGTGAAAAATCCTTTTTGGAGACAAAACCATGCTCCCTTAAGCTGATCAGGAAAGGCTGTTTGCTCAGAGTGTCGTGATCTATGGTGCACATCGAATCCATCTTTACCCATGTAGGAAGCTCTCACCATTTTCAGCATGTCAATGTTAGCCATCAGTCTTTCACACATGGTCACAGTTGTGTGTCCATTAGCATATTTCTTTAGGGGCTGCACAACTTCCGATTCTACAAAACCATCAAGCTCAATACCATGTCCTTTTTTCCCACTAAGGTTGACAGAACAGTTCTGCTGCAATAACCTTCTTGTTGCAAGTGGCCATTTTGCAAGAAAATTGACAACATGACGGAACACTTCTGTGTAATAATTTCTAAATCCAAGTTGCGCATAAATTGGTAATTGTGCTTGGTACACAACTTCACGTGCATAGCCAT
>BOPM01000247.1:325016-340603 GCA_022179025.1 Porites australiensis
TCCACGCTTCAACACGCGTTACATGAAAGACTCTGTCGCGTTTAGAGGCTCAGTCCTGTGGAATGCAGTGACCAACAACTGTAGTGCCCTGACAAAAAACATTCCTTATCGTGATCTCAGGCTAAAGCTTAAATCTCAAGCTAATTTTAATGAATTCAGCTTCAAGTTAACGTCTGCATCCACTTGTAATTTTAGAAAAGATGACTTTGTATATACTGAAATTTATGCTCATAATTTCATATTTGTAAGCGCTAATTTAGTTCAAACGTTTTGTCTGCATATACCCCTAGTTTTTAGTTTTTTAGTTTACTTGTAATTAGTTAATTGCAAACGACCCCACAAGCTCATGTAGCTTTAATACTCATCGTTTTAAAATAAAGGCTATCTATCTATCTATCTACACACGCAAGACACGCAAATGACCATGCACGTGGCTGAAGGCGCGAGACGGGAAAGCCTCGTTTTTCGCGCGCTCGCGTGCACTCCCCTCACTGAATTTGGAGAAAGCTATTTCGACCACCTTTGTGGGTGACGATCTTATAATTTTCCATTGCGGAGTTTCAAGCTCTTGTAAGCGAGCCTTTAACTCTATGTTGGTTCTATGCTCTCATTGAACTACTATCGTGTGGTCATTGAATACTGTCGTGGTCATTGAACTGTTGTGTGGTCACTGCAATGATTGTCTTTTAATTTCCTGAACTATGCACACAAAACACAAAAACAAGAAAACAATTTTAGAGTGGATTCATTCATAGTTTCTTGTCAATGATTAAAAGGTCTTAAAACTATTTTGGCAATTCTCCACCTTAACCTTAAAATGTCATTTACAATTATATTTGACATGTAACATATTTCCTTTGAGATCTTGTCGCCATTTTGTGTTGTTATGTCCGCAATTTGTGGCCATTTTTGCGGCTGCTTGATTAGGGGCACCATTAATGGACGACACAGCTAAGCCTCGGTCTCCCCACTCTTCTTCCGACTCTTCTTCCGACTCTTCTCCCGGCTCTTCTTCCGACTCTTCTTCCGACTCTTCTTCCGACTCTTCATCAGTATAATCCTTAATTGCTTTTCTTACTATTTTTGCAAAGTCGTCTATATAATCTAAACCACCTTCGACTCGGAACCATTCACTTCCTCCATCACAATTAAGGCGAAGCCCTCTTCGCCTCAGTTCAGCTTTGGCCTCATCTTCCGCCGCCTTCATGTTGGAAACCCACCAGGTATATACACAAGTCAATTCGTGAGGATTTCCAACATTAAGTGTACTTCTTCGTTGATCGCAATTGCTTGACCAGCCTACCTTCGCGAATGGTGGCGCTTTGTGGCCTTCGCAGTCCTCCATAATCATGACATAATTATAGCCAGGATCAGTTGGTTGCACTCTGGAACTTGATCTCGACACCCTTTTGTTGGTCTCATCTCTGGTGGGTTGTAGCCACTTTGTAGAGCTCACATCTGTTTCGTTGCAAGGAAAATAAAAGCAACATGATTTTCTTACTTTAAAATTCCGAAACATCGGGAGTGTAGAGTAGAAGTGAGTTTGATTCAAATAATCAGGATCGAAATTTCTTGGGCTCGACAACAGTTTCTTAGAGTCAATTTTTTAGGTGCGCAAGTACCCTCTAACTCTAAAGAAAAAGGCTCGTCTATTTTCTATTTTGTTTATACGAAGCACTCGGCTGCTAATCAGACTGATGCGGTCGTTGCCATGCAACGCTGAATATCCGACATTCCTACCTGGATGCTTACGGATAAGGTCAAACTTAATGATGACAAAACAGAGTTCATGTTGATTGGTACAAAATACCTTTCCATAGCCTTTCCGTAGGAAGCATTGACGTTGCTCCTGTCACTGTGGCAAGAAATTTAGGGACATGGTTCGATTCTAACTTGAATCTCCAGGGGCAGATCCACAACACTTGCAAATCTGAGTTTTTCCATTTATACAATATTTGGCGTATCCGGAAGTATCTGTCCCAGGAATCAGCACGCACTTTGGTCCATGCTTTTATCATTGGTCGTATAGATTACTGCCACAGCCTTCTCTTTTTAATTTTTTACCTTCTGTTCATCTACTTAAACTGCAACGCTTGCAGAATGCAGCTACTTGGCTTATATCTAATGTTCCTCGCTACAGTCATATAACACCAGTACTATGATCGTTACATTGGCTTCCTGTCAAATTTTGATTTGATCGCTATTAAAGAACAGCGGCGCGATAATTTCCGTTCAGCTAGCGGTCTTATATTTAAGTCCCGGATTAAAGTATCCCAGTTTAAAACTGAAAATGACTTTATAGGGGACCGTGCTTTTTCATCTGCTGCCCCTAATTTATGGAACAATCTACTACTCGACATCCGTCTTGTGGACAGTTTCGAACGTTTTAAGAGTGAATGTCCGTAAAAATCAAACAAAAATCGAAAATTCGTGGCCACAGTCAAAAAATCGATTCTGCTCATTTTTTGTCCAGGGAAAGGCTAAGGTACTACCTTCAGTAATATAGAACTAGTTATTTGAAATACGCTTTTCTTTTGAAATAAACGGTTAAAAATAATTTTGCTGTATTTCATGCGCCAGCCCAAAATTTCACTATGTTCAAAATAATCGTGTTCGATCTAAAACATAGCAGCCAGTCTTCTTTTGCTATAACTATTCAGTAGGGCCTTGTTTTATTAAAATATATGGATAGTTTTGGTCTCATGTTATTTCTGTGAGAAATAAATTCGAATTGTGAGGGAACATTTACAGCCCTTCAAGGACATGCAAAAGTAGGGTTAAATCATCCCGATGGAAAGGCATGTGGTAGTGCCTGAAAATCGTTGATATTACTACCATAAATTCCTAAAATACAGTCCTTAAAAGTTACAGTTTTGTTTTTCTGGGATCTTGTAAAGTTTTCGAGCGGGCGCCGACTGAATTTCCATTAAATATCGCAATGCTGACCTAAGAAAGATTTAGGTCACAAACATCAAGGCGTCACGCGATAGATTCGAGATAGATAAATGACAATTTTGGCTCATTTATAGTCATCTGTTGTTATTGTGTTGCTTAAATGATACAGGAAAGGTAAAATAGTGTGTTTTTCAAAGTGTTGCCTTCATTCTGGACTAAAACTGTAAAATAAAGAATCGATTTGCAGATATTCAATTAACCATTGGTTTGAAAGATTTTCCTTACTTTCTTTAATTACAAAGCGCGGGGCCGGGTTTTTCAAAGCTACAACGGGTGAAGATAACCCAATGTTACTGCAAAATTTGGTTGCAGATAGAAAAGCTGGCTTAAAAAGCAAATTCAGTTTTTTAATTCTTTTTGTCAGTCTAAAATTTGATGATTGGATGCTCTAAAAAAAATAGTGAACATTATCGGATAAAGTGCTTTCGAACAATAGAAAAAGAAACCGGCCCTTTTCAAAAATTTAACGGCTCCGCCAAGGTTAGCGCTAAACCGGCCTTCCATGGTGAAGTAAAATTAAGCACACATCTCTGAAGTACATTAAATTTAAATCACAGTCAGAATAAAACTGCTTCTAAAAAAATATTTTCTTTGCTTCGCAAGGAAGCTAGATCACCACTGTCGCTCCTACTGGCTGGAAATTTAAGATTAGTTAAGGATTAGCTTAGGTTGTATAAGAAACAATAATAAATTATAATTATAATGATTATGATAAAACATTCGAAATAAAAAAACTATTTAACTTCTCGAAAAGTGCTAAGTAAAATAGTCACACTAAAATGAAAGGAAGGAAGCTTACCAAATGTTCACAGACGATTTTTTGTCTTTGCCTCTTGCTGGTCTGCGATGGAATGGAGCTTAACAATGACTTAATCCTTTTAATAGCCGGTACTAGAGAATAAACGTGACTGGTTTTCTAACCTCACTGTAGCCTGCGAGCAAACTCTTTCCAGGAGAGCTTGCTCGCAGTTGAACCTCACTGGTACCTAATGACCTTAAATGAGCGCAATTGAATAATTTTAATTAACCGTATAACTAGGCTTTTTTTCGCTATTTAGAGAGAGTAATAGTGACAAACCAAAAAAAATCTCTGTTGCAAGGTATAACATAAGTAAAAGAAAAGTAATGAAGTTTAAAATTTGTCAAGAAATTGGGACTAGCTGAAAAGCTAAACGAATGGATGGTTTCCCGGTGTCCGTGTTCATGCAAGTCATCCTGGTAATTATGACGGGTGCATCTCTTTCTTCCAGTCTTTACTATATTTTGATATGATTGGTTGATCCTGAATGTTTTTTGTGTAATCTTGTGATAGTTATCCTGGATAGTATCGGGTCAAAAGGATGAGCTAAAAACGCTAAATACGCTATTGTCTCTTCATTATATTTTCCCTTTTTCGTATAGAATATTTGTAATATTTCACCCTGTGAAAATTTACTAGTACGTAAGGATCTAAGACCCAGGGGTGTTCTATTCAATGAACAATTATCTGTTTAACATTATTAGCTAAAAAACGGATTAATATTGCAGCGTACCATGTAAATGAAATAAAAGTTGAAGTTAAAAAACTGACAAGACGTTTAGACTTGCGAAAAGCTCAATCAAGTGGATGGTGTACCGTGTCATTTGTGAATGCAAATCGTTTTCGTAACTATGGCTGGTGCCTCTAAATTTCTACGAAAATTTGCTTCATATTGCACTGATTCAGAAAACTAGGTGTCATTCTTAGACTCACAAAGCCACGTGACTGCTCTGAAGTAGGGAGCTTAAGCAACACAGCGACGACGACGACTATGAAAACGTCACTTAAAAAGTGTATTCGAGCTGATTCAAACTTCATCACCCTTATTCCACCTTGTCAATTTGTCAAATGTTGGCAAATTTTTCTGGAGTTGAATCTACTAGTGCGTTTCCCGAGGGCGCAGCCGGGCGGTTGTGGGGTTGTGAGGTTGTGGACTTTAAAAATGGTTTACCTGGTGCCGACTCAGTACTTTTGCATACAGTTACAACTCATCAACCATTTTTTTAATAGTTACTTTAACAATTAAACGAGAAAGGAGTTAGTAACAAAAAAGTGTAACCATGTACAGCACAATCTTAATTTTCGCGTGTTTCATTTACTTCAAAAGTTTCTCCTTCCTCTCCTTACGGCTGTTTAGAACCTTTCTTTAGTCATTGTTGAATGGAAAATTCAAGCGAGGAATTAATATCAGAAGCAAGAGTACTACGAAAGAGGGTCTTACAACACGAGCCCTCGAAGGTTTGTTCTTCTCTCTGTTGAAACCTGAGGTTTGAAACATGTGCTTTTCCAGTCTCTGCTATATGCTTTATTGAAATTGCTCACCTGACGATAAATCAAGTGGCGTTTAGATAAAAGCGTTGGACAAACTGAAAATGGAATAGAACACGGTTTTGTTAAACACAGGTTAAAATCTGTTTAAATAAGTGGCTCTTAGCTTTGGAAACAACATAAAGTGAAACTTAGTAGAAAGAGCTAGAGACGACTAGTCATCCAATATTCGGAGTCAGTAACGTGAAAATGATTTGCACTGAGCACATGGCACCGGCACCGTCGACTCGAGTAGCTAATCCAAATTTTTTGCAAAATTTGTAATTTCATGAAACTCTCTTTTTTTCCTTAACCCTGACATAGAGATTACAGCTAGTCTTAACCTTAAATATGGTTAAATTTCCTTTTATTGAATAACACAATCAGTAAGAAGAAGAAATAAATATGACGAGATTATGAAGGGAATGAACCAGATCAGCTCAACTGACCACAAGAACAAAAACGTTCATGTTTCATGAAGAACAGTCATTTAACAGTCAGTTAACTTAAAAAAAAGATAATAAAATAAAGGTTTGTTTACGTTTAAAGAGAGGCAGCTGTCAAATGATTAGCACTGGCACACGAGGCCTTTCGATTAGTTTTTCAACTTTTTCAAGCCTCTGGCCCAAATTTGTAAATTACTTTATTATAACTAACAACTTTACATTTATTTATATTAACACACCGCAACAGAGATTATTGTTTAGTTTGTCACCATTATGTTGTTGTCGAATAGGTGGAAAAAGTTAAAAAGTTAAACATTTTAATTAAAATTGAAACTCCGGGGCCTTGAGGTCATTAGGTACCAGAAAAACTAAGATAAGGAATTTTTGAATGAATGTCAAATTTCACAAATGACATCTTCCACAATCATAAAATTTTACCTGTGTTTTCATAATTCTTGTGAAATTTGACAAAATAGTCTTTGGTGTTATTACAGATAACTAATTATAATATCTATAGCCCTTGAGAAATGTAAAAAAGAATGCGATATTGTTTATTAAATTATTCTGGTACAAGGCTTTTGTCCACTGAAAATTGAAATTACTCAATTTCCTGATGGGCTCCGTCTTAAGCAAAGTTACATGACTTGCAGTGATTGTACCTTTTCAGTTAATGCTTATTTCTATTTTTCAGTCCGTTTAATCATCATATTTCGCTTTTTTTCGTTTGTTCGTTTTTATTTATCCTGAACACTTTAACTTCAGATTAGCCTGTGTTGGGTAGCTACCTAACGTATACACATTCCTGAATGCCTATGTCATAGAAAATACGTGAGAAAATATCGATAAAGACACGACACTAGCGAATTGGAAAGCGCCAGCGTATCAGCTCAACCATTGTATCTAGAATGACTTTTACAAAATTTCCCTTAAAAAACCTTATATAACAAAATGTCACTCAAAAATTCTTAGAAGAACAATTATCTTAGAAAAACATCGAGTTATGAAGACAAAATAGGGCACCAGTCACAGTATTTACCACGGACTGAACTTGGATTAAAAAGTCATATCGGACACCGACACACAGTCCACTCGATAAGGTTTTTTTTAATTAGCTACTCCAAACTTGTTGCGAAATTTGTATCATATTCTTCAATTTTTCTTTTTTTACACAAGGGGTCTTGCAATAGAGATTATTGTTTAGTTTTCGCTGTTGGCCTGTTCATGCATTTCGTGAAAAATAGTTATACTTGCACAGTTAATTGTTCAATTGCAATCATGAATGAAGGTCATTGAAGTAAGGAAACCCCGACATAAAAAGGGCTATGTCGTCAATTTTTAGCTTCATTCCATCCAGGACCATCAAGAGGTACATTGGTAAGATTTCTTCCCTTTTTTTCACGTAAATATAATTTTTACGATGAGCACTTATTTGTTATTATTATTATTATTATTATTATTATTATTACTGTCTATTTCCACTAAATGAAATTTTTACTATTGTAAGAGAAAATTGGCAATGATGCCCAAAGCAACCATGAGGCTTATATAACATCATAAGCTTTCTTGACTAAACAGAATTTAAGAGCTGAAGTGTTTGTCAGTTCATCCCTCCCCTGTTCACTCGCAAAACAGTTTGAAACCATTTTAAAGTCTCAACATAACCAATTTATCACACGTCACGCACGATTTAACTGACAATGACAGGGATTAATAGACACCCTGCAGTTTTATTTTTATACAGTCGAACCTCCCGTAAGCGACCACCAAAAAGGCGCAGCTTTAGTGGTCGGTATTTTTATTTGGGAGGTGGTCTATAATGATACTAAAGTCGGACAACAGGGGAACTCTTCCAGGTATAATTCCCGATAAATCTACTTTTTGTAAAAGAATTCATTGAGATGCAACTTCTAAATAACGATATGTGAAGTTCCGCGTGTCCCTCAAATTTCTTGGCTTATTCTTCAAGTAGCGTTTGTACAATTACAGCGAGCATATAGAGCAGACCATGGAACGCCGGCTTACACGATGTAGAAAACAATGGTCACCTGTTCACCACACCACATCACTCCGCCGAAAAAAAAAACGACAACAGTTTAACTAAAAGTAGTAATTGAAGAAGAAATAGGACTGTAATAGGTCGCTGATAAGCCGGTTTGTTCGTTTTTGTTTTTTATCTGTTTGGTAATTCATGACTTGTGGACAAGGCAGCTACTAGTGCCAGTCCCTCCTGAGTGCTGAATTTTCAAGATGGCGTCGCTTTGTTATTTTCTAGTTTCATCCTATCGTTCAGCACTTTTTGCTCTTTGAAAATGTAACCTAGGCAGTATTTCGAGCTTTTTGATATGTTCTCCAGCTGCTGAACATACTTTACAGCGAAATATGACGGAAAATTCACGAAGAGGACTAAAAACAAACACAAAGGGATCGGCCTGTTTACAAAAAAAAGCTTGGAAACTATAACAAATGTGAGTTTTGTAATTTCTTCCTGTTTCAATGGCCCAAAATGATTATTAGTGTTTTGGTTACATGGATGATAGTAGACTGCAATTTGGCTGTCAGAGTTGTTCTGTCGTATAGTTGTGCGCTGTAGATCAATTCAAAAATGCCCGATTTTTTGCTCGTTTGCAGACACTGAGTTTAGGTCAGATAAAAAAAGAAGATTTTAGTCTTGTCCGTGGATACTTAACAAATCTTATGGTTTTACAAAGTAGTTCTGTGATGTGTTGTATCGCTACAAAAAATAAACTTCGCTTGTTAAATTTGGAGGGTTCTGTGAGTTTCAGAAAATGGTGAAAATTTGCTTATAAAAATGGCGTCCGAGGGGGTCGAAAAAAGTGATGCTCGTATCTCTAATACAGGAGCAGTGAAGAACCTATGTTTGGTATATTTGTCCATTACTCCACCAGACCTATCTATGATGTTAGTATGAACTTATTCTGTCGAGCCCCTTGCGTTGACATTTTTAACATTTTGCCCGGTTTCCTCTGACAACCACTCTTAAACAATAATAGTTTGCGTTATTGCGTGAGTCTTGCGTAGCAGATCAAAGTTGTCGCAATTTTTTTAATTCCGCGGAACTCGCGCCATTTGACGACAAACCTGACCATTAATTTTGCTTGCGAATCGCGTGACGAATTTCGCGCATGCACGATAGAAAATTGAACGGTTTTCTTGGAAGCCTCCGGAGAACTCGATTTCTCGGGTAGTTTGGTTCGGTAATTTGTTTGGCAGTTTTAAAGTTTGTTTCGCTGTTTTACCAGTTCACAGTCCCCGCTGCGTAGCACCCTATCCAACATGCTTGCAAATTAAAATGGCGGCTTAAGTTTTTCATCCGAGAATTTTGTGAGCGCTAGAAAGTAAAAAGCTATGATTCTTTCTGAACACGCTTTAAAAGGAAATGGCGATAAACTTGTTAAAGAGTTTCTTAGCATTCTTGAATATGCGACCTCTTGGTTAGACATTCGTGAATGTTTTGAATGAGGTTGGCAGTCGAGAGTCGAAAGAGGGACAGTTTCAGCAGTTTCACAGTTTCTGTACCGCAACCGGTAAGTTCCTCATTTGCTTGTTATGTCAGTTGTAAAGTTAAGTATTATTGGAAGGTAGCGAACATTAAAGTGAGGTTTCCAGGGGGAGACAATGTTCTTTCATTTTCGCAGCTTTGTCGTTCCATGAGCCCCACTAACCAGTTATCAGCTGTGGATCATTGTGGATCACGAACACAATCGATGAAATCTTGTCACGAGGAGACAAATAGATCGTTTTCACTGTCACGCAACAAAAAAATAAATTGGAAACCGTCCAGTGGAAGAAGCCAAGAAAATGAAACGTTTTAAAAGACTAATTTTTAAACAATTTGTCCAAGTCTCAAGTCTTTGTGGCCCAAAGTTTCTGGATTATTTGCCGAAACGTTTCACGCACCTTTGTAGAGCTTTGTATGGAGACGCCATATTGGTACACCGTTTTGGTGCACCAATATGGCCAACATCAACAAAACAACTGGAGTTCGCTTTTTCTATAAAAGCTCTTTCTTTTCACTCGAGAACTAGCTGATGTGCTCATAGACATATCTTCTAATACTTGAAATAGTTATACTGCTGAAAATCAAGAGGAGAGACTTTTTTTCAACGAGACAGCACTCCTATTTTGGTGTCACGCACTGTGAAAATTCGGAAGTTCAAATTGCTGTATTTTCGAAATGAAACATGTTACAGGAATGGAAACTTGTACAAAGATTTACTTTGTGTTTATCTTCAACCTAGTGTAGATAAGAATTCGTAAAACCTCGCTATTTGACTTTACAATTTGATGACGTCACTATGAAAACCATCTATAGCTTCAAAGCGCCCTAAACAATCAACTCAACAGAATCGTTTTTAGCAGGTAACCTTCCTGGTGTAGTCACAGGGGGCCTACACATCTGTTTATGTAGCTGATTCAGTCATTTTTGTTGAGGAACCTTATAGTAAATGTACTGGATTTACCGTTTGACTCACCTATAGCGATATGTCGGTAACTATGTATATCAATCAATGATAAATAAACGTTGAATTACCTAGGACAAGTGTCCTTCTGTCATAAGGCACAGTCAACGGCGAACTCAAACTCCTTCAAAAATCGCTCAAAAAACCGCTTTTGAGGCAAAAGGACGACTACATACCACAGGTAAGGTGATTCAACGTTTATTTATCATTAATTGCTAAACATAGTTAGCGATATATCAGTATAGGTGAGGCAAACGGTAAATCCAGTACGTTACATTATAAAATAAGAATCGGCTCACAATCATATCATACTGACAGATTGTGTGGCCTCCCTGTGGTAAAAGTAGCCCTGTTAGAAAAATGACTCTTTCAACTTACTTTTGTTGGACTAATAATATTTACATTGTAAAAACAAGAACTAATAAACTTAAAAATACAGATATATTGATTCGTATTGTAGACCGTCCAGGATAAACAATCTGAATTTGATCATTTCCTGCAATTTGCTGTGGGAAGCCAGACTTGATAATTGACTGTTTGACTATTTTCTAAACAACATACCCACTAGTTTACGATAGTCTTCCTTTGATTTGAACCACCCGGAGGTGGGAAATGGTAATTAGTTCGACATAGAAGTTCAAAAATTTGAAAGAAACCAGTTATTGCATCAAAGAAGTAGAACGAAGGTTTTCAATACAGTGTGAATGTCTCCTAACGAACGCTCTCGTAAACGGACAGCGCTGGAGGTTTGCATTCAAGGCAGCCACTCAGGCGAGTGAGGAGAGGAGAGAGGGGCATGCGCAGTGGGATGAGAGGAAAGAGCGCAGAAGGCCTAGGGTTGCGGAGGGAAGCATCAGTAACTACAGAGCTAACTAAGCACGGAATTGATTGATTGATAAGCACTCAATCATGACGATCTTACAAAAAACTAGTGGACTGTAATGGGTCTTTCCAAAGACATGTCTTCCTAAACTAAATGTGATGTTACCTGCGATAGGCTGACTTGGAAAAAGTCACCTCTTACCTTTTATGTCTTTTCTGCTGGTAGAAAACCTTTCATCCTTGGCTACCGTCTTAAGAGACACCAAACACGCCCAAGACATCATGGATAACATCAAGAAAATAGAGCGACAGAGCAGCGATGATTTCGTCTTCCTCATCTTTATCGATGTATCTTTATCTACCAACAAAAAACGTTTGTTACGTATTTATAACAACCTGTTCCGCAACAATTTTCGGGAGAATGTGCCGATGTACAAAAGTGTTCGAATTGAATCTTACTAGTTTAATTTGCTTTGAAGTTTGACAAATGTTTGCTTTTCAGAAAATCGATTCGTTAAGCCATGATAGTTTCAGTTGCTTACAATGGCCAAATTTAACTTAACAACCACTTTATCGAAAACTATCGATGAAATTGGCCGTTTTTATACTAGAGGACGTATTATCGATCCGTCCAGTCACTGTCTCGTGTTATGCGTCAAGTGTAAAGACGGAATTAAACGAGTACAGGCAAGACGAACTATCAGAGACGAACAATGCGAGGAGGGTCTGAATGAGGTTTAGTGTTATTTACCATAAGTTAAAGTGGTCTAAACTGTTAATTTGGTCAACTTTTTTAATGTTTACTGTTTCCGAAGGAAATACTGTTAAGCGCATGGAGAATATTTTCTGAAAACCTGAAAAAAAATCTTATCTACGCATTCACGGCAGTAAAAAATATATTCTTCACAAGGAAAATAAAGGGGAGAATTTTTGGATTTCTCCTCAACTTGCAGACTCCGGACATTTTCGGTAACCTTCAGAAAACTTTCAAAATAATCTTGAATTGTAGGGAAAAAACTAACGCCGGAAAGTCCTTGATAGAGTAAACAAAATAATATTGGCCTTTTGGAGCCGTTTTTGTTTCTTTCTGGGAAAAGGATACCGTTATAGTGATTTTTTTTTCACTGTCAGTCTCGATTCGAAGTGCCTAAAATAACTGTTACATGTTACAGGGCCTGTGTGATATAGCGAAAATGTTTTCACCATTATTTTGCTTTTTGCAAGTGAAGGCGGATAGGTGTGGATTTGTGCCAGCTTAGACATTTTCGAGTTAAAAACGCTACGTTTCGTCTCTGCTTCTTCTTTTCTTCTTTATCTTACTTGTAGACTGATGGAACCTATTCGTTTTATACGATGAAGACAAAATGGTGATTTCACGTCGAAAGGCTTAACTGACAAATTACGAGCCGGCTTAATTTCCATCCTGCAGTTTAGTTTTAATAGTTTACTCTAAATCCACTTTCATTTTACTAACAAATAAAACACGGATTGTGACAAGGGCATTGTTTATGAAGATTAGGACTATAATTTCTTTGCGTAGCAAGGTCTGAATTTCAAATCGTCAATGTCTAGCTAACTGGAGAACTTTTCAAGGGAAATAAAAAAAAAAACGTTTACCTCAAAAAATTACCGCGGAAGCTCACCAACTGTTAAGCGTTTTTTTCGTCTTAACTTCGTAGCGGTCGGATGTTTCAACAGAAGAGGCTGAAACTTTTCTGTGGTCTGTGCCCTTCCTGTCATAATAATAATAATATAATATAATCAAGAGAGAATGAGCTCATTTTAATTTTGAATTCTCTCTTGCGATGAGGTCTGTGGCCTTCTTGACATTGGGTAAGTGGGTAGTGACCTTTCTCAAGGAAAAGGCTTGACTCAGTGCTATATATGGGTTATAATCAAGAGAGAATGAGCTCATTTTAGTTTTTCATTCTCTCTTGCTAATAACACAGGTGTGGTCTGATACAAACAGATCAATCTGGCCCTAGATCTGAGATTTAAAGGAGTTATTTATTAAAAATCGGTTTTGTTTAGCATAGAGTATTATTTATCAGAAATCGGCAGCAACCCGGGCAAAAGTAGGCTCTTGGGGTGGCCACCCCATTCAGAATATGGCCTTTTGATCTTCTATTGATCAACTCAATCATACTTTAGAGGGGATATAACAGGGACAAACTAAACATTCAACCTAGCTATGACAGCGAAACAGGCTGAGATGTAAGACACTTTCAAACGCTTTTACTAAAACGAACCGTCAGAGGAATCAAGCATTTAAGCTAATCGTGTGCGTGGTGTGTTAGCATTACGAATTAATTATGCAACCCATCTTGATGACTATTACTTGTGCCTCTTAAGTTTTTAAGAATCTTTACAGGGGAACTTGAGTCTTCATTTTTGAACTTACAACAGGGGCACCCAACGACGGTTTACGCCTGCATACATTTAAAAATCATTTTAGGCAATCCAAAGTCAAGTACTTTTAGATCTCTATAAATGCATTCTACTGGCTATAAAGCGATTTAAACTTTGTAAATCTTCTGTCGTCCTAGGAGAACTTGTGTCTTTTCGAACTTCAAGGCTTCAGTATTTAATTTTCCCGAAAATTATAGATGCAAATTGACTTATTACGAAAGTGAGAATTTTTAATTACTGATTTCTCTCTGTATCACATTCTCGAATCCGAAAATTTTAGGTTTCCGTTCTTTCCTGTGATAAAAAACCTAACCTGAGAAGTGAAATGTGAAAAATTGAACTTCAAAAAGTCGTAGTGAATTTATTATATAAGCATGGAAAATTGTACATGAATGGAACGGTCATCTAGAAATTTTTAGCCGTTCTCAAGTAATAGAAACAGTGGCACCCAACGATCGCTTTCTTTCTGTAAATTATCTGTTCGGAGAAGCAAATATTGCGTAGAATTTTTCCTGACAGAAAGACAGAATAGCAATTAAGTCTTGTTTTGGCAAGACTGAAAAGATTCTCTCGGTATTGGTCTCTTAGTATTTTACCGGGTTATTACTAATTGGTTTGATAGATGCCTTTCCTTTTAACAAATCCCAATCTAGAGATCTAGCCACGCTGATTCAAGTATATTTTGTTTTCATCGTCTGTCGCTCCAATGATCTTTACGGAGTAACATCAGTTAAGGAAGCCTACAGTGCTGTTATCAGTGTGAACTTCATGGTTTCGAGTTTCTGTGCCATTTTTTCTCATTTGATCATGATTCGAAATAATTCGGTAATTTATTTAGTAAGAAATAATAATTTAAAAAGAGATACGAGAGCAATCCTTTTTTGAAATTCGTACTTCGATTTCTTAGTGTAATAGTGGCTGAATTTCAAGTCGTTAAAACCCCCGAGTCTCTACCTGAAGTATTTAACCCATGTCCTGCTGAAGTATTTAAGTAAAAAAAAAATACGTCGAAAAAAAACAAAATCACAAACAAATAAATAAAGAAAAAAACTAGGGATGCTTACCAACTGTTCAGACGTTTTTCGTCTTCACCTCTTATGGTCGGCGAAGAATGGAATGGCGGTTCATGACGTAGCCCTGCTTTTACAGGAGATGGGGAGTGATGGAAGAAGAGGTCCTTGAGGCATTGCCATGGGCTAAAAGTATATAGGAATGCTCCGCTGCGAAGGTATGGTGTTCAAAACGATTCATCTGGTTTAGAGTATAGAATATAGAGGGGTTTTGTCTAGCGCAGGGTACTATTTGTTTTATTTAAAAAACTGTCAACCCGGGGCATAAGGTGGTCAACCCATTCAAAATGTCAACAGGAGAGTCTGACCAAGGTGATCTTTAGTTCAATTCGAATTTAATTGATATTCAACTTTATTTCGTCTATTCGACCCCAGAACAATAGTGGCAAACTAATCAACAATCTCTATGGCAGTAAATGTAAACAAAAGAAAAGCTCCACTTTAAAAATTACACTCATTTAATAGATAGCTTATTTGTATAAAACCAACACGTTATCGTTTTCAATTCTAAATTTACAACTTCCATAAGATAGGAAGCATCAGAATGCGAATAGAAGATATTAGTGTCATCAGCAAATAGTATCAGCTCTAAGACCTTTGACACATTACATAGATCATTTATATATAATAAGAATAACAGGGGACCTAAGATAGATCAATGAGGGACTCCGCAAGTGACATCTAATGATGAAGAGTTGTAACCATTATATTGCACAAATTGTTTTCGACAAGAAAGATAACTTTTAAACCATTGTAAAGCAATACCACGTACTCCATAATGTTCTAATTTGTCGAGCAAAATTTCATGATTTACTGTATCAAAGGCCTTAGATAAGTCAATGAATAGGCCTAAAGTTACCCTTTTATTATCAAGTGCATTTGAGATCTTGTCATACAATTGGATTAAAGCATGTGCAGTAGAATAATTTTTTCTGAATCCATACTGATTCCGGGAAAGAATATCATATTTATTTAAAAAATTAATGAGGCGATTGTAGACGATTCTCTCTAGGAATTTAGAGAAAACTGGTAACACTGATACGGGTCTGTAATTTGTGAACAAAGATTTATCACCAGA
>BOPM01000247.1:355629-368395 GCA_022179025.1 Porites australiensis
AGCATGCCGTTTTAAACTTCATTCCTTTTTCCTTAAACAGTGCAAAACACGTGTCAGGCTGATATTGAAGTGCAATTCTTCTTGTCGGTGATCCAAAGTTCAAATAAAAAGTTTCCTGCCCACAAACCCCTCTCCCCCTATGACCAAGCTTGTCACTTTAGGATCATTCGCAAAAGCTTCACCCACAAAAATTGAAAACACTTGTTGCTTTAAGTGTAATTGTCAGAAAAAGCCGGGCAGGGTACACGGGTCGAGGTTGGCCGATTCCTTTCAAATTCCTACCACAGATAACCTCTCTCATATGATTAAAAATAGTCCCTTTTTAAGCGGATTTGGCTACTTTGCATGTGAACAAAGTGTCAAATTTGGCGTAACTTGTGCAAGTTTTTTTACCTAGCCTACCTCTTGCCAGTTTCCAGCGTCTTTTCGATTTATGTGAATCATTTAAGATTCGATACATTTGTATTCACGTGATGAATTATTATGTATGCGCCAATATTGCTGCCTATGAAAATTCTTTGCTCCGTATAATTTTTGGGTTTTTGCTATTATCTGTTCTTTTCTGCAACGATAATCATCACGGAGTCCTTTCTAAACACTTCATCTACAACTATCCAGTTAGAAATCGAGAATTAGATCCTTCCACGGGAGATCTGTTTTTCACCCAGGCCCACTCGTTATCTGGTGTTTTGCAAATGGTACAACTCTAGCTAACACTCTCCTCTTTACGGAAACGTTTTCAAGTCCAGTACCATTTGCCAGAAACTTTTTACCGTAATGTCCTTACAAATGGTAAGCTTTCCAGGTCCCGATTTTGAATATGCTCCGCTCAGCCGACCATCACTGTTTCACAGGGATTTAAATACTCACGCCAGTAAACTTAATTATTCAAGACAGCAACTCTTGACTTTAAGATCTAAATCGACGCCCCAACCCGACCTTTATCAGTTCCTTAAAGTTCAAGGGATTTTTAAAACACGCCGCATCCGCTCTTGTATATTAACGAAGCAATCTTCTGGTTTCCACAAGGTTAATTCGGCTTTTAGCATACGGAAAAGTTCTATTTGGAAACCAACCACTTAGGGACCTAATTGTGCTGATTAAACAACTCCCACTGGATCATCCATCAGCGAAGTTACTCAATTTCTGCCTTCTAAACGCCCGATCGATCAATTGTATTTGAGCTTTTCCATTTTGCACCTGTGCTAAATTAAAAAAGCCTTCCCTCTCAGATAAGCCCCCCGTCTCTATTTATTCTGCCCCTCAAATGTGTTTGAAATAAATAAGCCCTTCTGGGGCTTAATAGACGATTTATGGTACGTAAATTTAGCCAAGGCTAAAGCTGGAAGCTCCCGCTAAAAAAATATTAATTACTACAAACAATGAACTTGTTGGTACTCACGTGATCGTACGTCCGCAGCACAAGGCAACCGATGTGAAATGTCGACTCACTAGTCAATGTGGGAGTCAGAAATTTGCTATTGCACATCCATGCTGTAATCAATTGACAGCTGTCAAAACAAGGTATCCGCTGACCACAATCACATGACCGTTTCGGAAAATCAGGTGGCAACCCATAGCGCGTACAAGTTCTCCGCTCACCAGTTACCAGTTTTCAACAGATCGCAGGCTCAACTCCAAGTAAATTTCTTTGGAATAGTTAAATTTCTTGGAAGGAAAGATGACATACAAGTGCAGTTGTGGCAAGTTGCAGCTTTAGCCCCATGCAAACGGACTCAACATTGTTGGATGTTCATGTCGCGTCCGTTTACACACACTGATGCATATTGTTGCATGTACATGTTTTTGGGGGTTGTTGCGCATTGTTTGAGGCCGGTCTAATTTTTAGCCTCGTGCAAACGGACCGGGTAACATTGTTGGCCAAAAACTCCTAACATTAGAGACCTTTAGATTTGAGGACGAGAACGAGTACGACTATAGAAGATTTAACGTAAAGTTTCTACGCATGTTGTCAACAAAAAAAAACACCATGGAAAGCTTCTTTTCACTTTTTCTCACCAAAAAAGCTAGTACAATTATCTATACTGAAGGAGCCGGTTAAGCCCTCTATCGATAGAAAAATGATAATATATTGATTTAGCCAAGGCTAAAAGCGAAGCTCCAATTAATAAATTTAAAAATCAAAACAATAAACTTTTAATCCACAAATCAGTTAACTTAAGGGCACATTCATGTGACTTTTGAGGGAAAGGCTAAGTTATTTTAGAGTGAAACATCTTACATCGAATTGATATCCTTATATGTACACCAATAAAATATCAAACATCTTCGATCACATTCAAGATCACGTTAGATTAGGCCTCGAAAACAAATTCTTGGAAAACAAATCACGCCAATTTTTTTAGCGTTCGACAGGTTTACTTTACAAATTATTGCCAACAAATCTGGGGGTGTTTAAACCAACCTTTTATAATTTTTATACATCACATTTGAGGTGAAACAGTACTATTCATCATACAGACCTCGGGAAGAATGCGGTATTTCACAATTTTTCAAGACAAATTGCACTCAGTCAATATTCAGGACGATCAATCGTGGGCTTTAAGCGAAACCGTTCAAAAATTTCCAAAATCACCCATACGGCCAGCTGGTGCTCGTTTCTATAGTGCGAGCTGTCAGTGTGGTCGAGTGTTTGAATAAACGTTTATAGAGTTACGCTTCAACATAATAGCGAATTTATTATTATTTTGTTTGTTATTTAATGGTTTTAGTTATAACGATGTGTAATCTTATAAAGCGTTTGATACGTACGCGCGACATTTTTGAGTACTCCTGCAAGCGATGTTCATGAACGATGTAAACAAACGGCACGGACAAGCGATTAAAATTCAAAATTGCAAGAGAGACTACTAACAATCAAAAAAGTGTCGGTGAAGCATTTACAGAGACAACAATTTTCATTCACGAAGATAAGTATTAAAGTGTCTCTAAAAATCCTGAGTCTTTATTAAAGCGTAAAGCTTAAACCTGCTTCCCTGCGCAGTGTTTACTGTTTTCGAAGGTGAACTCCTCGAAGCAAGAAAATCGCTCAGAGTTTTCTTTCTACAGCCAAATTTATAACTAAATACTTCTTACATTTGATAATAGAGACCTTTAGATTCTAAGACGATTACGACTACGAGTACGAGATTTTCTCAACAGTTAGTATTGCACGCGCGTGAACCAGCGTCATTTTGACGGGAAAACGTGATAGGCGTCGTCATTCTACTACGAGTTTTCGCACGAATGTCGTGGTGGCGAAAACAAGTTATCAAATGTTAAAAGTTTTATCATTTTGCGATTGGGAAAGCGAGTAACCTCCTTCACTAAAGATAACAATGCTACTTTCCAGTGAAAAATGTTAAAATGAAGCTTTCCGGGAAGTCTATACTGAAGTAGCCGGTTAAGCCAGTCTATCGATAGCAAAATGATAATACGTGCGAAGTGTGCCTAGGACTTGTCTGGCACAAATTGCTATAACTCAAAATACAGACTGTAAAATGTAAATACCGTCGACTCCCGATAACTCGAACCTTCAAGGGAAATCGAAAAAAGGTTCGAGTTATCTGGAGTTCGAGTTATCGGGAGTTCGAAGAAAATAGCCGAGAGTAAGGTAGGAAAAAGTTTTTACTGCACAGTGAACATTTTAATCACATTTAATTGTAGAAATGCCAAGTGTAAATTAAAAGATACTTCTAGATTATAAATCAGAACGTAACGTAACAAAACATAACCTGAATAGAGCATGCGTTTTACTGTTTTGAGAAAAAAAGCTGCTTCACATTAGCCTGTGACAATCAACATCAGCCTCCACTAGTAAACTATACTCCTTCAATACGTCAATAGGAAATCCAAAATTCAATGTTTCGGACACCAGTAGACGGCTTTTTTCCCAACTTTTTAAGGGCTCAAAACATGGTTCGAGTTATTGAGGGTAAAATTATAGAGAAAATGACCTGAGGGGAAACGAAAATTGGTTCGAGTTAGCGGGAGTTCGAGTTATCGAGGGTTCGAGTTACCGAGGGTAAAATTACAGTGAATGTATGGCTGGCGCTCGTACACTACTTAGTCTTCAGAAAATCTTGTACTCGTAGTCGTCCTCGTCCTCGAATCTAAAGCTTTCTATTATTGGGAGTTTTTGCATTCGTTTGCTTGTAGCTTTCAGATTTTTCCGTATCAACGGACTTAAAAGTTATGACAACAGGATATCAATTTAATATTCCTTGTCTTTTTTTCAAAAAGTTAGAAAAATTGGTAATGCTTCGAGGTGTTCCGTTATGAGTTGAATTGTCATTTGAATATTTAGGCAGTGGCAGATCCAGGGAAAAGGCCCGGGGGGCCCGCCCCTCCTTATTTGTAGACCAAAATGAAGCCCGAAGGGCCGAAAAAATGTTTTTTGGAGACCGCCTCGCCCCCGCCCCCACCGCCTTATCTCAAGGTCTGGGTCAGGCACTGTTAGGTGGCGATCGTCTACCGACTCTAGTCTCAGAAAAGAAAAAAGTTGTAAGACTTGTAAGAGATTATAAAAGCTAGCTGTGCCTCTGAGTGGGAAATTGCATACCATGGTCATTTGGCAGCTTTGACTCAACATGAAAACGCAATCGTCCCTAGATAGCTTAAACTTGGGACCAGCAAAAAACATGCCCAAGTGAAAAGAAAAAAAAAGCCAGCAAAAAGGCAGATGAAAAACCGTAGAACTGGTGCTAAAAGATATTGAATGGCCTGATCAATTAAGCATGAAAAGAAAAGGGAATTGCAAGTCATGATCAGCCTACCTCTGAAGAAAGGCCCAGGAGATGGAATGTTGAAAGAATGATGAAAGAGGAGATGGAAGTTAAGTCACTATGTTTAATTATTAAGGCCAAATTACCAGCTAGAAAACTGCATTAACAACAGAAAAAGTGAATATAAAATTTGTTATGCGTCGGGTCAAAATTTACCTTTATGGTTGAAGTGTATTTTCCTTTTACCAGGGAATGGTAAGGACTATGATAATAATGAGTTTTTCCAAAAGAACTTCCGTGTTGCGTCGACCATGAGATCCTGTGGGTGCAGTTACAAGCAAGCCACCTGCCAAGGGGTTTCTCTTCCCTAACCGCTGCAGTCGTCTACCATCCTCACTGGACAGGGAAAGAAAACGATTCTATGCGTGATCATTTATTTCAATCCCTCACAGCGGCTGAGTCAAGATACCCTCTCATGATTGTGCCCTTATCGTGGCTTTTGACTTCAATCGTTTGGCCGTCAAATCGATCAAGAAACACTTCCGACTTAAACAAATCGTGAAGAAACCAACTAGAAGAAATGCAATCCTTGACTTGGTTCTTATTACTCTGCATATTTTTTATGACGAGCCACTTTCATCCCCCTCATCTCCGATATTCCGATCGGGAAGAAGTCCTACTTCGTGCAGAGGCTTCACTCAAAGGGAAAGATTATGGTGTTTTTGAGGACATGCCGAAGGAACTTTAACAAATAAGAAAGGCCCAAATGAAGAAGCTTCAAAACGCAAAACAAAATGGCAGCACAGCCTATTTCAGCAGAAAGTATCCGGACAAATTATTCATTGACGGTAACTACGTTCCTCGAAATTAATTTATTACTGTTTTTCCTTCTTTCTTACAATATTCAGGTGGGCTAATATGGAAATTTTTGATTTGTAAATTTTAATTGTATTTTGTAGCGCCTTGTGTCACCCAGTGCACGCTTTTTACAATAGGTCTACGCCTTTTCTTTTGTCTTTGTTGGCTGCAATTTGTAAAATTAACTTGCTGGAGTTTTATGATTTAAAGCTTAAGGGTAATGGTGGTTACTAAGGGAACTAGAAAGTAGGAGTAATCGCTTTGCATCTTTAAAAATGTGTTTATGGCGGAGCTCCGACCAAATAGTCGTCCGGATCGTACAAATAATTAGGAGCACTACCTAGTTCGCACCAGCTCATAACTTTCCATTCCTAGTGAAAGAGCCCGTTTATGCTAGTAGTGTATTGTTTATGCTCTCTCTGTAGTAGTATAATGTCCGTTTGTAGAAGTCGCAGCAAAAGGTTTTTTCTTTTTTTTTTCTTTTATCGTGTGTGTCGTCTGTATACTTTTCGTTAGTTACATCCTTGCTTGGCTTTATAGATATTTGTTACGGTGGATGGTTTTTCAATGCAGAATAATAGTAATTGGTTTTCACCATTATAATTCTTAAATATATGTTCGTTGAATGTTAGAGGCTTATCAGGGCAAGCTAAACGAAGAGAAATGTTTACTTTGCTAAGGGAGAAAAATTTCCATGTTTTTTTTTTTTACAAGAGGTGCACTGTACGAAGGAAACCTGTGATTTATGGCAAAATGAATGGGTTTATAAAGCTTTTTTTAACTGTGAAAATAGTCGAAGGGCGGGTGTGGCCATTCTGTTTAAAAATAATTTCGATTTCGTTTTAAACAAGGATTACGCAGACCCAGATGGTCGTTTTATCATTTTAGACATTAAGACGGCAGACTTATGTTTTACGCTTGTTAATCTTTACGCTTCAAATAAGGAAGACCCCCATTTCTTCCAAAATGTTAAAAACCGAATACTTGAATTTGATTGCGATAACATCATCTTGGGTGGAGATTTTAACCTGATTAAAAATGCTAAATTAGACAAGGAAGGTGGAATTCTCGGCACCTCGCACCCGAAAGCGCTCACCGAAGTAGAAAAAATTCAAATTAACCTTGACCTAGGCGATATCTGGCGTGACCAAAATCCCCTTGACAAGAGATTTACATGGAGAAGGCGTAATCCATCTATATCCTGCCGACTTGACTTTTTTCTTTTAAGTCGTCATCTCTATGGTAGAGTGGCCAAGTCTGATATTGTAGCTGGGTACAAAACCGACCACTCTATGATAAGCCTCAGCTTGGGTCTTACCGAAAACATCAGAGGCCCTGGGCTATGGAAACTTAACACCTCTTTCCTGTCAGACGAAGAATATTTAAAATGCATTAAGAAAGTCATCCTTAAAACATGTGATGACTACAAAGACGACAAGGATGTGGATGATGCCTTGCTGTGGGAGATGATTAAACTTAAGGTTAGAGAGTCATCAATTTTTTACGGAAAAGAAAAAGCTAAGTCCAGGCGAACGGACGAAACCAAACAATACGATACGATCACCTACCTAGAGAAAAAAATAGATGGCACGATGTCCCCCATTTTAAAAGGGGAATTGGAGCAAAAACTGATTGAGGCAAAAGAGAACTTGGAAAAAATGTACGAATATAAAACCCAGGGAACTATCTTACGGTCCAAAACCCGCTGGTATAACGAAGGTGAAAAAAATTCAAAATACTTTTTCAACTTAGAAAAACGTCACTTTAAGCGCAAAGTTATAAGTCAACTTTGTCGAGCTGACAACACAACTTTAACATCCGATAATGATATTCTCCAAGAATGTGTTGACTTTTATAGTAAATTATACAGCAGCAGATCAATACACAATGAAAGCGATAATCTCCAGTTTTTCCCAGATGATAATTTTGTGCGGCTCGACGAGAATTCCAAAGCATCCTGTGAAGGTCTTTTAAATGTGAATGAATGTCTAAATGCCCTCAAAACGATGGAAGCAAACAAGTCGCCAGGCTCAGATGGGTTTCCAGCAGAATTTTATAAGGTATTATGGAGTGACCTTGCCCCCTTTTTAGTGAATGCTATTAATTGCTCTTTTCAAAAAGGGCTACTATCGGTGACGCAGCGACAAGGTATTATTTCTCTTTTACCAAAGAAGGACAAAAACCCTCTTTTTCTAAAAAATTGGAGGCCAATTTCTCTTCTAAACTGCGATTATAAAATCGCGTCTAAAGCGATAGGTAATCGAATAAAGCGGGTTCTTCCTAAAATTATCAATGGTGATCAAAGTGGCTTCTTGAAGGGACGCTCTATTGCAGAAAATATTTTTCTAATTGACAGTATTATAAATTACGCAGGTAATATGAATAAACCTGGTTTATTGATGTTCATTGACTTTGAGAAGGCATTTGACTCGATAGAGTGGGCTTTTATAGAAAGAGCCCTTAACTATTTCAATTTTGGGCCCTCTCTAGTAAACTGGTTCAGATTATTTTATAATCAGGTTTCCAGTGCTATCCAGAACAATGGATGGGTCTCGGAGAGCTCTTCTTTAGGTAGAGGGGTCAGGCAAGGTTGCCCGATGTCGCCATATCTATTCATAATATCGGCCGAGATATTAGCCAACTTCATTAGGAGAGATAAAGATGTAAAAGGTTTTATGACGGGTGAGGTCGAACACAAGCTAAGCCATTCTGCTGATGACACGACGTTGATACTCGATGGCTCAGTGGGCTCTTTTCGTAGAGCAATCGAGGTTCTAGATGGGTTTCAAGTGATTTCTGGCCTTCAGGTAAATTATGAGAAAACCAAAGTGCTCTGGGTGGGTTCGGCAACAAAAAAGAGGCCCTATAGAGTGCAACAAGCCTGATATCTCCTGGGTGGAGAGGAAAGTCTTTGCATTAGGTGTGTGGTTCGCAACGGACAGAAACGTAATGCTCCGTTCTAACTACGATGAGAGGATTGGGAAAATAAAAAACGTTATTGAAACATGGCAATTTAGGAGACTCACCTTACTGGGAAAAATCACTCTTATCAAAAGTCTTCTGGTCTCTCAACTCATTTATATTTTGACTCCGCTCCCTACTTATACAAAAGCACTGCAAACGGTCAACGAACTTCTTTTTGAGTTCCTTTGGGACGGTAAAGGCGACAAGATTAAAAGAGAGCATATCATAAGGGATTATGAGCAGGGTGGTTTGAGGATGATTGATATACATACGTTCAATAAGTCTCTCAAAGCATCCTGGATCAAGAAGTACCTTGACCTGACAAATAATGGAAGATGGAAGTTTTTCTTTGATGTTAATCTTAAAATGTATGGTGGGAAATTTATTTTCTCTTGTAATCTACACAAAGATGACATTCCACTGTTAAAAATACGTAATCCTTTTGTATGTGAGGTCATGTCAATCTGGGCGGAATTGCATTTCTCTGATGCTGTAGCCATCTCCATTGCAAATGTGGGCGATCAGATTATTTGTCTTAATTCATTGGTGAGAATTGACAATCAGCCTGTATTCCGTAAACACTGGATAGACCATGGTGTCTGCAAAATTTCTCATCTATTAGATGAGGGTGGGAACCTCCTCGGATATGATGCCATGAAATCAAATTTTCAGGAGGTAAATTGGTTAGAATATTGTAGTATAGCTTCAGCAGTCAAATCACTTATAAATAAGTTAAAAAATGAACCGACGTACGAGGTTGTTTCCACCGAGGGAACATCTATATCTGAATTAACATCTAAAAGTAACGTTAACAATTTTATTTATAAGTCGCTACTGAGAAAAAGAATCTCTACACCCATTACAAGCCAAGAGAAGTGGCTCAGTGACGTTCAAGTCCAAAATGCAAGTGATATTGATTGGAAAGATGCATACACAATCGCTTTCCACTGTACGGCTTCTACAAAAGTAAGAACTTTTCATTATAAGTTTTTGCATCGGAGGATTGCCACCAATGATTTTTTAAAGAAAATTCATTTAAAGCAATCGGAGAAAAGCTCTTTTTGCCAAAGGCAAATAGAGTCTATATCTCATCTATTTCTGAGATGTTCGGCAACAATTGCTTTTTGGAATGATGTTAAACAATTTCTAATTCAAAAGGGCCTCAAGAGTACTGCACTAACCGATTTGCATCTGACGAGACTCTCTAAATTTGCACCCTCTACCGCCATTGATCTCGTTCTTCTTATTGGGAGATATCATATATACTCGGGCAAACTTGCAGGTACGTCTCCCTCCATGACTCTTTTTAAGGGCAAATTAAATTCCGTCATTGAGGTGGAAAAACAAGAAGCACTCCGCTGTAATTCTTTCACCGTCTTTTCAAACAAATGGAAATTTTTTCTTATTTAAATTTGTTGCTTGCACTGGTTACCCTCTAACTAATCGCTTTGACTTAGCCATGTCCTGCAAAGTTGAGCCGTCCACCGTCCACCGTTCACCGTCCTTTCCTTTTATTGTAAGTAGTTAAGCGAATTCTAGCATAAATGTAACCTCAGCTATTTTTATGTTTGTTTCGTCAAGTTGTAATATGTATACGTTTTGTGTGATGTAAATTTAGCTCAAATAACAAAGTAAATAATAAAAAAAAAAACTTTTATAAGTCTAAAGTTGTACATGTGAAAGAGGAAAACTCCAAGATGTGGTGAAAAGAAGTCAGGCGGCTGTGTGGTGCGCAGTGCTTCTCAGGAAACGTGACCAGCCAAATACAAGTAGAAGGCGTTGAAAATCTTTCAGCGAACAAGCTTGTTAATGTGATCAATGAGGCCTTCAAATTCCTTGAGCCCTTGGAGGAGTATCGTCTACCGCTGGCTCAACTACCCTTGGACGAGGATTCAATGGAACTCACTGTGGTGTCTGAGTTGCGTATTTATAAGTTATTGACGAAGCTTAACCCATCTAAAGCATGTGGTGCTGATGAGATCCCGAACTGAATGCTAAAGGAATATGCTGAAATTCTTGCTTTTCCAATAAGCAGGATTAGCAGCACCTCCCTTTAGGAACAACGCCTTCCTCGTTTGTGGAAGGTGGCCAATGTATCACCACTACCGAAGAAGAACCAGTGAAGGACCTTGAAATGATCTAAGGCCCATCTCCCTGACACCTTGATTGTCCAAAGTCGCCGAGGACTGTGTGGTAAACGACTATATCAAACCTGCGGTTCAGTTCTCGATCCTCAACGGTACGGCGCGGTTCCCAAGTCATCGACTACGCAAGCCTTATAACACATGGTTCAGTTCTGGGCAAAGTAAACGGATGGCAACGGTGCCACCGTGAGAACTATATTATTCGATTACCGCAAAGCATTCGACTTCATCGACCATAATATTCTCTTAAACAAGCTTAATTTTTACGCTATATTTACCAACTAGGATAATTAATTGGATCGTTGATTTTCTGACCGACCGTTCACAGAGATTAAACATGCTTATGAATGTTTTTCTGAATGGGATCTGCAGGAGCGTAGCTAGGGGGTGGTCCTGGGGTGCCAAGTCGGAGGTCAGAGAAACACGTCCTCCCCCATGAACTGCTCCATGAACAACTGTCCACATCACATCATCACTTCATACAATACATTTTGCACTTTTTCATGTATTGAAGCGTTTCTGTAATTGCAAACGTTTAGGTCACATGTAAATAACTTGAGACACTGTCAGTACACAGCCTTCAACATCAACGTCGACCTACAACAACTAGTCTTATTTTGTTGTAATATTACTAAACTAAAACACTGATGTTGAAGGTTACAAATAATATGTAGATTTAGCCAGGGATGAAAGCGAAGCTTCGGGCCGTTTATAAACGCTATACTTCTAAAAAAAGCAGAAAACTTTAACTTTAAGCCATGACAAAGAAATATTCAAGTCCCTACTTAACATTTGCGAGCCTTTCATTTACCATTTGAAGAAGGGTTTCAGTTAAGAGAGAATGAGCTAAGAGAGCAAATTCCCATATACATGGCCCTCGTCCCATGAAAATTTTTTCCCATCTAAAGGGAGAAATTTCATATATCCTATGATGCATCGCTTCATAGTATATTGTCAAGCTTCCGAACGCACGTGATCCTATCAGTACGTCTTGTTTTGACGTGTGTTGATAAAGCTCTCCATGGATTCACAAGCGATTTCCACGTGCTTGTCTTGAAATGAATATCTGTTGTTTGTGTACGGTTTCTTTTTTGTTGCTTGTTTGTGATCGCAGTGCTCATTGTCAGTTCAATAATTCATCGATGCAGTGAATACATTAACTGTACAGTGACTGTACATGCGATTACCTCAACAAGCTCGGCTTATGTAGTCGAAAAAACCGAGGTCATCAAAGAACAAAAAGACATCTATCGGAGTTAAAATTCAAAGGAAGGGAATAGCTCAAATAAAAATAAAAATAACAAGACATCTTTATGTTGTTCGTAACACAACACCAGTTAAGCATCATTATCAAACATGAGCATAAATAAGTTTTATTAAAGAAATGGCAAAATAATTGTACAAAAACACCCACTACTACTACAATAGATCCAAAAAGAACGATCAAAATGTCTTCAAAGGTTTTATAGGCCGGTTGAGGTCCTACGGCATGCCGTTCCATGACATTTGCTGGCCTGTACATTTCAAGTTCGCCACGCGTGCTTGCGACCGGAAGCCACAATGTGAAAACAATTTTACTTAAGGTATCAGCCACCCTTAAAATTGCCATTTTTCCATATTTGAGGTTTCAACGTTTTCAAATAGATATGCTTGAGAGCTTTCTTTTAAAACAAAAATCAGACGAAAATATTATTTCTGTCGAAAGATATCGGGGGTAAAAGGTTTTTTCTCGTTAATTATCTTAATTGATCGTTGACAAGTTCTGTCATACCCGTGTCATATATCAATTAACTTGCCCGTGAACTAGTAACTGATAACGAGTGCGTGCTTCGACACAACACGTGCGAATTGTCTTCGCGTTGTTTATAGCCTTTAGTATTCTCCGTGGATATTTAGCGTTTACTTCGGTGAAAATGCGGCCAAAAAAAAGAAAAGGGTCGTGTCCGTTTTCGTCATCGAAACCGAGAGGGAAAAAGAAATCGAAGAGCGAGTTTGACAAAGAATGGGCAGCAAAATTGGCAGAGAGCGACAAAGGCTCATTTTATCAGCAAGAGAAGTGGCTCGAGGAGTTGGATA
>BOPM01000247.1:369817-386702 GCA_022179025.1 Porites australiensis
GCATCGAAGGAGAAAATCTTCTCCGAAGCTGTTCCTGGCATCAATACAATCCTAAAGGCAGAACGTAATTGTAATTAATGAACGAAAATGTAAAAATTACAACTGAAAAAAAGGGTGGAAATGTTGGTGTAAGAATATAAAGGTATCGACAAATTCGTAATTGTTAAATCAACAGACACGGGTTATCTATCTTCAAACTCTATCAAAATTCACGGAAAAAAAAGATGGATAAAGTCGGGCGGATTTTCTCCATCCAAAATTAATACCGTTCCATTTTCAACGTATTATCTGTCTGACGCGAATTATTCATCGGATAACCCGTCTCAGACGGATAATAATCCGTCCCTAGGGTGAATATGACCATTTCTAAGTATAACTTTAGTCGAGTCAATGATATTTTACTTCAGTTCTTTGTTTTAATATTGTTAGTTTATGGATTCTTGGCAGCTCGGTTGCCCAGAAAACTAAACTGATCCAACAATGTTTCCATATCAACCATTCACCTGACTATTATTTTATGCTTTACACTAGGGACCTGCATAAACGTTTCTGGAGTAAAGCGCTCCCTTTAAGATGGAACAATTGCGAGAAAGAAACTTGTGCTACTGTATCATGCAACACTGACACATTCTAATATTCCACTGTCAGCTTTGTATAGTATTTTGTGTAAATAATACCAATCAAACTTTTTTTTTTGGAAAAAATACAGAAACTGGCTATCATTTATGGCAATGTGACACTTGCATCAATATCTTGTCATCTAGTCATGGTCCGATCTCGTTTGTGGAAACTCCTAGCAATGTTCATATTATTACCTTGAAAAATGTAGGAGATAGACAACTGCCCTCTATTTTGTTATGCACTTCATCAATACACCAAAGCAATTGATTTCTTGCATGTAAGTTTCTTAATAAAGAGCCATTATCATTCGTGGAATTTTTTAAGCTAACAGTTGATCAAACTTTTCTTACATCCTTTATATCTTTATCATTGACACAGTCAACAAATTATTTTAAGCTTACCCATCCCAAACCTTAAAACCTCTTTTAGTGTAACGTCTGAAGCTGTCTTTTGACATCATCTTTCAAAATGGTCTTTCGATCTGCTGTTTGAAATGACTCAATCGTAACCTGTGCATTGCGATGTTTGTTTCATGTCACTTATGGAAATGAGCCATGAGTTGAGAAGGCTATCCATATGGACTGTAACTGGTGGATGTCGTAGATGCCAACAAAAAGCCACTATCGAATATTGAAAGCTGTTTTAATGGATGAATACGACAGTATAAGCTTCACTTATTGACACAACGACACTGAGTTTAATATAGTAAAATTAAGTAGTTGAATTAAGTGTCCTGAAACTTACCAAATGATTGCTTATGACAATTTCTTTCTGTGGGAAAATTAATCATTACGAGCTATCAAGTGCATGAGTCCAAAAAAAAAAGGTTTAGTTCTAAAGCAACCCTCCAAATTTCCGGGCCACTTTAAGTCACAAGTGGCAAGAACATACTGGAAATACTCCAGGTGTTCACGTGTGTCAGCTCGTTCTACTAACTGCATTCTAGCGTATTGTATCTCGTTGTCAGAAACTTGAGCTATAGGGTTTCCAACCCCACTACGTTTCTCTAGTACAAGAAATCAGGTCGTCCAGACACCGTGTTATGTCCTGACTTTCTAATATCAATAATATGATGGGTGTTCCAGTGCTCTTTTAGTTGATATCGATATCAATATCAATATCCTGCTGCGGTAATGGACGCAGCAGAACCACAAACACTCACATTCTAGTTCACTGACTGGTTTATATGCCCCCCGATCTTCCAAATTATCCACCAGCTCATTCTAATTCTTCTAAAGTAGGAACATCACGCCCCTATCCTCTGATTTCTGGGAGACGGAACAAAACGATGACCGTACAAGTCATTCCGAAAGAAACTGAGGATTTAATTCATTAGTCCATTTTCAGTCCTTAAGTCAGTTATCAGTTTCTGAGGACTGATCCATCTTGGTTTTCAACGGCACCCAGGTGATAAGCCGTGATATCATGTGGCCTGTTGTTTGATCGTGCACATACAACCACAAGACCTTCTACTCCAGCACTAAAACATGGAATCCGGAATCCGAAAACGGAAACGGGATCACGGAACGGGAAACAGAAACGGGAACGGAATACCAAATACGTAATCAAATATTGATGATAAAAAATTTAAGAATTTCACATTTCATATTTTATTACAACCCAAAGACAATTTCTTTTAGTTTTCTTGGCAGTTCCCTTAAATATATTCTTGTTATTGTATCTTGATAAGGTTTGCCGTCGTGAGAATTATTGCACTGCAAGGCCGGTGAAAGTAATTTTACGAGTAATTCTTATTCAGTTTACGTTTATAAAGAAGTGTTTGAGGTAAAATCTAATATTTGAGCTTATGATAACTTCTAGCGTACCTGTATAAGTTTCCAAGTTGGAATCGATCAGGTGAAGACATCCTCAATTCCACTATATTAAATGCATATCTTCACCAGTTCGCTAACACCGTACATTTTATGCGTGTTTTGAGCCGTTCTGTCGCTCTTATAGCCCCTCTATTTTCTGTGGGAAGTTATTGAAGCAGCAGTCCTCCACCGCAGCTCGGCAAGTTTCTTTTCAAGTGGTCGATTTTCCAGGTTCACTCCTTAGTGTTGGCCTCTTGTCCCACATACACAGCGATTTTCAGGGAGATTTAAAACGATTAACAGCGTCCACTTTGAGGATGAAAACACGGATATATGAAGTTAGAAAAGGAGAAACATTCCATCATGACTTGCCTAAGTAAGCGAGAGGAAGCTCGATTCTACATATTATTTGCCAAAATCGAGTTACAAAATATAGGTGAAACGCTACTTGGAAAATAAAAAATCTGATCATCAGCATGTAAATTTACCTTTTCCCGAGAAGAAAGGTCGACATGCCACACAGTTGCAGTTCCGCTTCATCACTCTACAATATCGCGGCCAAAAATCATCCAAATTTTCTCTAAAACTTAGCGTTCGAAAGCTTCTTTCATAGACACTTAATCACCATCGTATCAAGAAATGCTCTATAGTACCAACCTGAATTTGCCCATCAAACTTAAAACAATAGTTCTTTTGTTCCAGGTGACACCTTTCCAGACCGACCCGAAGCTTGTTTGAATGATCGGAAACCTTTGGCTTGACAAACTTGTGTACCACGGGGTTGGGGAGTGTTAATTGATCTGTGAAAAATGAAATTTCTCTAGGGTACCGACGGGAATAGTCAAAAGAGCTAAAGAGAGCTATTCTTCTAGAAGAAGTATTTTCATATACAGTAAAGACGCCTACAAACTGTCAATCTTTAAGGCAGTAAACTAAAAACTTGATCTTTTATTTTTTTTTCATTAACCCGCCGCGTGCGGAGACTTCTCCCGATACTTCTATTACGCTGCTGCGAAGATTTTAGTCATAGTTAGTTGATTTCTCGTTTTCGTAATGTTTTGAACAGCGGCCTTTATTTGACCATAAACATAATTGCATTTGACCACTCGATTTTTCCAAACAATATGAGCCCGGACCACCAAGAAAACGAGCGGTTAAGATCATTGCTTGACAGCCTGAATGTAAGTCGCACGAAACTCGATGTCCGAGATTTCTGGCCATGCAAACGTCTATCGTGGTTTTTTTTTTAGTATTTGCCATGATGTTAACAATTTTTTTCCGTGTTGTCAACACATCTTGTTTAAGCCATTTCGCCCGAATTTGTGCTTCTGTGAATGGATGAAGACTTGCTCCGCAAGATTTTTGTATCATTACGTGGGATAAAACAAGAATTATACGCTAAACGATTTCAGGTAAATGACATGCGTGAAAACCTACCTCCCCACGTCGTAAACCTCAAACGTCATGCGAAAGACCTGTCACGTGACCTCCAGCGGTTACAGGTTCGCGGTAAACACGGATCTAAAACTCTCTAATACCGCCAGCTACGCAGGCTACCGTACCTTTACATATCTAATCTGTTTAAATCACATAAAAATAACACGATACACTAGTCGACCTTGAAACTTTACCGTTTACAGCGAATTGTCAAAGTTTATCCGTTTAAAATAGTTTTAACGTTTTTCTCTTGAATGTTGGTTGTTATTGCCCATCCACTATTGTAGAATTATTCATAAAGTTAAGTCGTTAATACCATTTACTTTCTGTAGGAGTTTGGGGAACAACAAGATCAATAAGCTTCCGCCTGGGATATTTTCAAATCTGTCATCGCTACGCTCCTTGTAAGTAAATCGTACATTTCTTTGTCTAGAGTGTTACTTTATATGAATCTCTTAAAAGGCGGATCTGAAGACCTTTCATGGTACGTGGGACATTGTACCTTTGTCTTTACCCTTTTTTTTTTTTTTTCTACGCATCTTTGCATCCTTGATGGCCCAAAACTGCGATTTAACACAACCAGACGCCCAAGGTCAGAGAATAACAAATAAGTATAGGGTCCTCTCTCACACAAGATGAAGCGATGAAGATTGCTTTATTATTCAAAACATCTCAAGCACAACTGTCTTCCATGGCGGGCAGTAGTACTAACAACTGTCAGGAAACCGTTCACGTAGTTCTAAACCAAAATACGAGAAAATGACCACAGCGCAACCAACCGTAAAATTATCAATCTTCTGTAGGAGCACGAATGAGCAGAAACTGCGGCCGCGCTCGTAGTTCACCTTCTAACTGCCCAGCAGGGGATCAAGTTTGTCTGTCCCACAAGAAGTGAAACCATTTTGCAGACGCCTGCAAATGAAAAGGATAAAGACAACGATTTCAGTCAGTAGGACAAGCCAGAAGCCGAGCCTCAAGCTGCTCAGTTACGGAGACCGATCATCTTGGTGATGAAGCATTTGTATCAGTTAATTTAAGCCTGCAACAGGACACTCATAAGAACATCCTCAAGCTAGACACCGGTGTACAGGGAAACACATTCCCATTGAGGTTCTATCGTGAAATGTGCGCGCAGAACCTAGCACGTAGGGGCCAAACCACCCCCAAAATGTTTGGGGGGTGGTTTGACCCCTACGTGTAGATGGTCATGATCTCAAACCTGGTTCCTTATTACTCTCGGATATTACCCTCACCGTCCACGGCGGCTTACAGATCATGCATCGCGGTACTATTGCTATAACTTGTTCCTACAAAAGGGAAAGCACTAGGGTATCCTTCTATGCCACTGAAATTCCCAGCCCAGCCATCATATGTCTCCAGTCTTCCACTGACTTGAAGCTATTCATATGCAAATTTACCATACACGAAAACGTGACCACACCCTGCAACGATACAGCTTGCAAGAAGTAACCCATGAAAAAGACAACGAGACTCTCACCCTAGAAGAGATCCTATTAAATCTGAAGGATGCTGAAGTATTTTCTATTACGGAGAAAAAATGCGGATACCGAAACGTGGTCCCGGGAAAAGAGCATATTAACCTCACTACATTTGGGAGATACAGGTTCAGGCACGTGCCCTTTAGCCTCAAAATGTCTCAAGAGGTCTTCCAGACTAAGAGGGACCAGACATTTGAAGGTAAATGGCTAGACGTTCGCGACTGGTTCGAATGACCATGTAAAAATGGCGGTGCCGTCTCTAGTAGGGGAAGTTAATATGGTGTCCCCAGTTAGTGCTTTTGTGCTTAATACATCAATAAAGTGCTTTTTTGTCCCCTGGTTACACAGACAGCAAAACAGTTAACTTCCTCTCCCGGAACAGGCCCCCAATGTTACGAGTTCGAATGTTTTAAGGATAAATATTCTTTAGCACGCAGGGATGTCAGATTAACACAAGGAAGTTTAATATTAAAGGAACATAGTCTTTACAGAGCTCGCACTTGAACTTTAGTAAAACCAAACAGCCTCTACCAATGATTATAAACTCTCACTTGAAATTCAGGAATCTTACGGCCTCCGCTAGCTTGTAACCACAGAACTTGAACATTACAGAAACGTGCCCATTGAAAAACGTCGCCCGTGAAAAGTGGGGTATCCATTAGGCTTTGCGAGCAAAAACGAGGTTTCAAAGACTACCGTCGCTTACGGTCTCTTATGAACTTCGTAGCGGTTAACTATCGTCACACTTTCAAGAGACAATGCAGAAACAATAGAAGTAGGTTGCCATTGTTTTAAGTGTTGGAATTTCTTTGAAATGTTTATGCAAAGAGAAGCATTTTTCCTCCTCGTGCACTAACATAAAACCCTTTCGAATTTGGTAGTCTCGTGCGAATCGTTTGGATGGCAAACACTTAAAGCTAATCAGAAACCAAAGTATTCTTCACTAAAAACTCATCTTCACGAAAATCACTAGATAAAATTGAATAAAAATGTTTGCAGCCTTTATAAATATAATTATCAGAAGCGGTATTGTAGTTGTTTTCAAGAGACGGATTAGATCGCTGTTTAGGTTTGGCCATTAAATATGTAGTTATTAATAGCGTTCTTAAAGAAAGTATCGCTCTTAATTTTGCCTTATACTGTGCTAAAATCAATATCTTAAATGAAGAATGCAAGTGAGAGTGCTTTTTCGTCGAATTTGCCCGTAAATTTTAAGGTTTATAATATTATCCAAAACCCGCGACAAAATGTAAACAAACTATTAACGCATCGGTCGCGCTCATATTTCATCGATCGAGTCGAATACCATGAAGTTTGAAAAGGTAAAAATTCGTTTTAAGTCAGTGCCTTGAATTATTTACGGCAAAATCATTAACAATCATCGAGGATTTTTCAATTTTGAAACGTTTAACAGCAAAAAGTCACATGCTAATTCAGAGTAAGTTTAGACAGTTTTTAAACAGACTGAGCTATTGTTAGTCGCGTGAAGTTCTATTCTTCATCGAAGAATAGGCAAATGTCGCGGATTTCTGAGCAGGAACAATAACCAGGAAAGGGATATACCCAGGGGATTTCTTGACTGACACTAAATTAACGTCATTTTTCACTTAGTAGCATTTTCACGATCGACGTTTTTGAATGGGCGCGTTTCTTTAATGAAATCGACCTTCGTCACAACTGACTAAACACAGCACTCCAGCTCGTGGGAAAAAACTTAGTTCGTCAAAACAACTCGTTTCATGGTGGTCGGTTGATCCCACTCCACTCAAAACTGAGAGTTTTAGGCCATAGACAGAAGGAGAATGCATCGAATGTAACGAAACCTGGCAGGGAAGTAGATTGATGAATTACCTATTTATTGGTGTATATTTCATCCCATGTGACTTCTATTGTGACGTCATAAGTGATATCCAAATTGGGTATCAGAAAGAAAATTCAGGAAAGAAATGGTAAAAAATTTACATTAGTTTTCTGTATGGAATTCCATGATTTCTGGTGAAAACCCCATCTCAACTGGCTAAAAAGGCGTGAAGTTACATTTAATTAAAGAAATTCAAATTTCCCGCCAAATGACTCATATATGGTCAAACTTTAGGAGTATTCAAACGCGAAAACAATAAATGTAGTCGCAACGGAGAAAACATAAATTTGCAGAAAACAAAATTGTACTTTTTTGAATTTAGGATGTGTGGTCTATGACGCCTATTTCGTCATGTAATGTCTCCCTTCGCGAATCTGGTGATCGCATATAGGACAAATCTTGTAGTAATCGTGCCAAAAGCATTTAGGACATTTCATGATCAATATCCCGTACACATTAGAGTTCTCGCAGTGTTCACAGGGACGTTTAGAGTGAAAGGTGGTGGACGTTTCAGGGCTACTACTTTCTATTTCCTGACTGTCGTTTTCAGTGTCGTTGTCGCTCTCTTGGGTGTCTTCCGCTTTAACGCCGTTCTCAGAAGCCACTTCCTCCTCCTCCTGATGAACTCTCCTGGTTATTACTCTCGTTATCGGAAGTATTTTCTACATTTTGGTAGCCTTTTTCCTTTTCAATTAAATCACTTAACAACTTTTTGTTCTTGATTAAACCTTTATCGATTCCTAACTCTGCAAGTCCATCTAGAAACGTATTCAGCGCACGAGGCTTGGTAACCTCATTGTTATGAGGGAGTAACACATACTCAACTAGCTCAGCGATGTTTGTGACGGGAATAGTGCGTTTATTTCGAAGTAATTGTCCGCTGGAGGTCCAGAAAAGAATATCTTTGGACGCGGCCATACTATGCAGCAAATCAGAAGCACGCTTTTCTGGCACTGCTCGGGAAAGATGACTCAAAACATCTTTTATTCTTGGTTCTTCTTTTATTCTTGGTTCTTCATCCTCGCTTTCATCAGCAGAACTTTCGCTTTCTTCATGTTCATTCTCGTGTTCTTCTTCTTCAACCAAATCTATCTTTCTCTTCATTTTTGATGAGTACCCGTGACAGACTTAGGTTCGAATGATCAACCTAGCGATGCGTCACCTCTTTTATAGCATTAGAAATCCTAAGCTTGAAACAACAGGGGCTAATACATCTTCAATAAAACCACTACCCTCTTGTACAAGGACTCGCTTCTTTGTTTTGTAAGGGACATTTGGTCTGGCCAGGTTAAGTAAAGCATCCTTATGTGGCAACAATATCCGCTTATTTTCTTCGGAGATAGGAATGTGTCCCATGAGTATATTGTGTAAGACTTGGACTAGTGCATGTAGTTGTTGTGGAGTAGCTGTCTTTAAAAGAAACTGGTGCTGATAAGCAGGGCAATCAGCTAACAGGTAAAGAAAACCACGATTACTGTCACTACACGAGACATTGCTGCAAAATGACCAAAGAATGGCAGTTGGTAGTCTTTTATAGAATCTGGTGGAGGGAAATTAATAGAAATGTGGTGGCGGTGGTGGTGGTGGAGGAAAACAATAGAAATGTGGTGGCGGTGGTGGTGGTGGTCTTGGGGTAGGAAGACAATAGAATTTTGTGGCCTGAAAACCTATATAAATGCACAACATTCTACCTCTTTCTCAGTCTACATTTTGCTCCTGAGGAGTTCACATGAGTTGGTTCTGTTCTGTCTGCGAAAAATCCTTTAGTAGAAAAGATAGTATGCAAAGGCACGTGATGTCTAAACACCGCGATGCTGGTCTCACCCCATTTCAAACAGTTCCAATATTTTCACAGAAATGTCAGCGGTTTCACTTCGAGCATCCTTTCACCTCCATGATTGCCGGAATAACCGGGTCCGGAAAAACGGCCTGGGTTCGATCGCTATTGCAACAATCTTCAGAGACCATTCACCCTCCCCCGGAGACGATCGTTTGGTGTTATTCACAATGGCAGCCTGCGTATAGACGATGTTAGTCGCCATGCCAAACATTGAATTCGTCAAGGGAGTTCCTAGGGCTTTGGAGCAGGATTCCTATTTTAATGTGAACAAACGGAATTTGATCGTGTTTGATGATCAGGCCCGGGTTGTTCAAACGTTGGATAGCACTATCCACCGGACAAGTCACTATCCAGCGGATAAGTATTTGGGAAACCAATTGCGCTATCCAGTGGATAGCCCTATCCATCTTTTGAACAACTAGGGCCAGATGATTGACGCCAGTAAAGACAAGCGAATTGTGAACCTCTTTACTCGTGGTTCTCATGATCGCAATCTGAGCGTGTTTTATATCGTGCAGAATCTATTTCATCAGGGGAAAGGTAGCCGCAGCATAAGCCTAAACAGCCATTATCTGGTGTTATTCAAGAATCCACGAGACAAATTGCAAATCTTGACTCTGGCGAAGCAAATGTATCCCGGCAGACGGATTTCTTTTTAAATCAGTACGAAGAGGCTGTAAAAAGACCTTTTGGTTATCTTTTGATTGATCTGAAAACTACTACCCAAGATAATTGTCGGTTGCGAACAAACGTCCTGCCCAGTGAAGAAGGCTTTAACCAAGCAGGGTTTCAAGAAAATATTCCTCAAGAGCTTCTAAAACGTCTGAAGCAGCAAACTCTTTCGCCTGTGCCGCTTCTTCCAGCTATGCAAGAAATACAAGGCAACATGGATGACTTGCTTTCTCGAAACGATCTTCGGGACGATGAAAAAGCTAAGCGATACTTTCAGTTACAAAACAGATACCTGGCTTTTAAAGAACAACTAAATACAAGAACACGACCGGAAGAAATAATCAGCACTGTTCCAGACTTAACATCAAGGACACAAGATTCTTCGACAGCAACGACAGCATTCTCCACTCCCCTCAACCCCTTTAATGAAACACCTGAATTAACACAAGCGGCTACCTCTCAAAAACCTGACAAAGAAAGCCTCACCCCCTTCTGACCCCTCCTCCCACAGTAGAAATCCCATCACAACATGGCCCGAAGCACAAAAGGCGTCGGATTCAATTTCTAAATTATTTGGATGATCATAAATCTCATGGCAAACAGCTGAAGAAACGTCGGCATAAGAAATTCAAACCTTACAAGTACTCCATGGGCGAAGAAGAAGGAATTAATTAATTTCCTTTTCCTTTCAAATCGCTGTGTATTTGACTCTTTTTGTCTTTGTTTTTTAATAAAGTTTTTTAAAATGGTATCTCTCTTGTCTGGTTTTATTGCTAACAATTATGAGTCGCGTGTTTTAATTGATCCTTGTTAAGCTATTTGTTTTATATACTAATACGTCAAGGTGCTCCCTTGGGGTTTTTATTGCAGAGCTAATTTGTATGCAACGGTGGGCTTGTGAACTCGCATAATTAACTGATTAACCGTGCGTTAAAATGACAAGACTTCAATAGTTTTTCATTTCCTCGAGATAGAAAGGAGAAAACAGTTCTGTAATAGTCAGACAAGTTTACAGCTCGATTCGACTTGCATGTTTGGAGCAATGTTTTAAAAAATATTGGTAATAATAAGACTTTTTCCTTAGCAAAGCGATTGCAAGAGTAATATGCTGAACGGAGAGCCCGCTTTTATGTTGAAGACATAATAGATTCTACGTGAGCCAATCAGGGTTAAAAGAGACCGGGCAAGTCTAGGCAAGCCTATTATTCCTATTGTAGTAGAGGGATAAAGTTACCTCGCGTGCTGCGTGGATTTTGCGTGGAGGTTTCGCATGACTAAACGAAGACTAAACGCCGTGCAAAACATGTCGGGCGAAAGGCAAACAAAGCGTAAAGAGATCGAGAGCATTCCTGAATATTGAAGCGAAATGAGTCGGCGCTCACCTGGGAAAAGGGAATCGCAGGACTCTTTGACAACCGGTGAAATCAGTTTAACCCGAAGTTGTCGTAACCTCAGTGCTTTGATAAAATGATAAATTTCGCCCGTCTATTGAAACCGGTCGTTTGTACAGTAAAGTAAGTAGGACGCCAAGTGTTATTTTTGTTGAATAATAAAAGACTACTAAAAGAATAAATATCAAACCAGAAATTGCTCTCTTCAAACTGTAAATTATAAATGATCCTGAGAGAATATTCAGTGTGTTAAGGATTTCCCTGCTGTACTGTTAGCTCTATACAAGAGAGGAAGGGCGATTCTTTTTAATTTCCGTTTCGCTGACATAGCTTTAGCAGAAACCCTCTGTAGTCGTTTTCGTCGACAAAACAAACAGCAATATCGCTCTCCGCGTCTTCCGCCATTTTGTTCTCCAACAATTAATGAAGGACGCGTGGCTCTGAGCGTGGGTCATCCACGCAGAACACATTCGCGCTATGTGATTGGCTGTTGTTGGCTTTCTACTATTACTAAAAATAGGTTCTGTCACCTTAGAGCCCCCGCGTGACTCAGACAAACTTTGCATTCTACTCCAAGGCTTTGTATGGGAAACATACGTTTCCCACATGAAAATTGTTTATAAACTCACAGTGAGCGTTTTTAAAATGCTTTTTGAACATAATTCAAATATATAAAAGGCACTACTGCTATTGGGAGCAAAACTTGGTCCAGTAACTCAAATAAATGGTTAAAATCAGAAAATAAAGCGACTCGATCAAAGAAGGCTACTGAAATCGGATCTCTAGCTCTGTGTCTTAGGCGCAGAAAGCACCGCTATGCACCGAAACATGACATAACATTATTGGCTGTGTAATACTCCAAAACCGAAATTGCTAAAGAGAAAGTCGAGTTTGGATGTGCTTCTCGCAAGCCTATGACAGAATATCTAAGGTGAAAAGCACACCAATATTAGCACAAACCGGAAATTGTATAAGTTTGTTCTGTTGTTGTGCGGCCAGGTAGACCATATGAATCCGGGATGAATACTTTAGTACTTTATAGCATGTAGTACTAAGTAGCGTAACATAAGCACTCGAAAAAAAAATTGAACAACCTTTGCCTATAAATTTAACCAAATGCACCGTTTCACGCACAGCTGTGAAGCGCTGCTCTCCACACAACCTTCCTCCCCGTTATCGTTTAAATTTTGTTTAGGAGCCAATACTTTGCTCTCTCTTATTGCTCCCCTGGACAACCCAAGCTTTTAAAGAGCTTCGAGGATCAATTAAGAAAGAATTTCTTTCAGACAAAGTAAATACCGTAAAATTCCGGAAATAAGCCCCTCCATGTATAAGCCCCTCCAAATATAAGCCCCCCAAACCGGTGACGCAAAAACTGAGCAGTCAAAGGAGTAACAAGCCCTTGTCAGAAAAACGTGCCAGTTTCTCTTTGCCGACAGCCGACTTTTGGTTTTTCCATTAATGGGTTTATTGAGAAGTAAATGTTATAAAAACTTCATGTTTTATGCACACGTGATAATATGCACTTATTTTTTCCTCATATTCACCTGTTAAGCCTGGGCTTAATGGCCTGAAGGCAGCTTCGCCTCTGCTTCCTGTGGTTAACTGTCAAACTTGTGTAGTTGATGATGGTACTACCAAAGATATCATTTTTTAATGTGTTAAAACACACATGTTTAATCAGTCTCAATCGATTTCTTAACACAACCACATGACCTAAATGAATTGTTCTGGGTGGTTTATAACATTTTAATACCCCACTGTTTCAATTCTGTCAAAAGGTCGGTTGGCGGATAATGCCGGAACATTACAAACAAACTCACTTATTGAAGGCCTCAGAGGACAGCTGTACTGTGCCTTCGCAGGGGGCTTACAATGGTCAATAAAAGTTCTGCCACTCAAACAGCATACGCAAAATACACAGCAGTAATTCAAAGTTACTTGACTGCATTTTTTACAATTCCGCAGATACGCCGCTAAGCTAAGCATGAACTCAACGGCGAACGGATCCAATGGATCTTGGAACTGCTTCACTCAGTTAAATTCCACTGCGTCAAAAATCGGAGGAACCGTTACTCTCTGTCTGATCTTTGTCGTTTCGCTGGTCGCAAATTCTCTCATTGTTATGATTGTTTATAAAACGCCGAACTTAAGAAAACCGATAAATTTTTTCATCGCAAACATGGCCTCATCTGATTTGCTGTTTCCAATATTCTGGATGCCTTGGGACCTGTCACACTTGCACACCAACTCGTTTCCTATTGGTGGTCAGCTTGGTCAGGCCTTGTGTAAGCTTGTCCCTTTCTTTGGTAACGTTTCCTTTGTCGTTTCGATTCAGAATCTGATTCTTATAGCAGTGGATCGATTTGGAGCCGTGGTGTTTGCACTCCGTTCACCACTCATCAGATCCAAGCTGTGTCCTTTCTTCATTCTCGCTGCATGGATGGTAGCCGTAGCTTTCAATTCGCCAGATTTGTTCACTAACGAGCTCGTTGAATACCCAGAGGGAACCTGGTGTGTTGTGGAATGGAAGAAATCATTCGGAGAGTCGTCATCCTTTGCCAGTTTCATGCTAGCTTACTACATTCTGTTTGTATACATACCTGTGCTGTTGCTAGTCATTCTTTATTCCATCATTGTTATCAAGCTCAAGACACAGGCACACCCAGGTGAACAGTCAGCCAACACTCAGCAACAGCGGAACATAAAAAACCGAAACGTGCTTCAAATGTCCATTGCTATCGTAACAGTGTTTGTGCTTTGCTGGTTACCTTACTCTATCAACTATTTAATCATAGAGTATCATGGCACTTTCACGCATTTATCATGTAGTTTCCGGATATACCATGCAGTCACCTATTATTTGACTGACGCGTACTGTGCTATCAACCCGATTATCTGTTTCATGTTTAGCAGTAATTATCGGCAAGGTCTTAAAAGACTCATAAAATGTTCTTTTGTACAGGCGTAGGTCGCAAAAATGTGGTTTTGGTTGAAGAGTTAAGAGTGCGAGGTTCGTGGAACACTGGCGAATAAATGTATCATGACTATCAATGTACTTTTTAGTAGTAATTATCGAAAAGGTCTGAGAAGACTCATGAAATCTTCTCTTGTACAGGCTGGGCGTAAGTCGCAAAAATGTGCTTTTGACTGAATACGGTAAAATTCCGAAAATAAGCCCAGGGGCTTATATTTTTCAAAGGCACTTTTTGAGGGGCTTATTTTTGGAGGGGCTTCTATTCGGAGGGGCTTATCTACGGAGGGAAATTTGCGTTTCAAAATCGATTGGGCTAACCTTATAGGAGGTTTAAGCCAAACAGGAAGTTTAAGCCATGTCGGTCTTAATAACAATTATTGTGCTAAGGCCTCGCAAGGGGACAAAAATTAAAGTTTAAAACGTTTGAAACTTAACTGATGACCGCGATGCATATACTGCGTTGTCTGCGTTGCACAAAAGGAGACAAACAATGGTGGGCGATCCAGTCTTGAAACTGTTTCAAACGATTTACCAAGACAAAACTACAATAGTGATAAACTGTTATCGTTCGTAGATGAGACAATTTTGTTGAGACTCTCGACCACAAGACTCCCTGATGACTCTTTTACACTTCCACGTGGTGCTAAGAGCCACATTAAGAATGTTCTTGGCCTGGCGTTGTATTTTTGTTATCTATTTGACGCAAATTCAACATATGTTTTCAAATGGCGTTTTAAACACATTGGAATAAACTAACAGCTCTACACTAGTGAGGAACTTAATAATAATAATAATAATAATACTAATAACTTCATAAAAAATACAATCCTGGTATTTACATGTACTATTAAGCGATGAAAATGTAAGCAACAGAGATTATAGATTCCAAAAAAGTCCTTCGTCCGATTTCATTTGCGCGGGTTATACAAAAGGGGATGCTCTTCAGTGGTTACTGTATGATATTGTTAAATTTTGTTTAGAAACCAATTCTTTGTTCTCTCTCTTTTCTTTCCTTAGTTTTATATTGACTGGACAACCCAAGCTTGAAAGTAAAATTTAAGACAGAAAATCGATTTGACAAAGTAAATAACTCGAAGGTTCAATGTTAATGAGTTTTTCCTAGCCAATTACAAGACTTACTCAAGCATTGATATGAGTTTTAAAGCGTTTGAGTCAGTCTGGTCATTATAAATTCATGATTGCTACAGCGTTATCTAGCGATAAAATTGTAACCAACAATTCGTAACAATTAAAAGCAGTCAAAGAAGGCGGAAAAGCCTCGTCTATTGTTGAGTAAGAACTTGCTAGTTTCCCTTTGCCCGACAGCAGACTCCTGCTTTTCGAATTTCCCGTTTTTAGATAGATCGAGAAGTAAATGAGATAAACACTGGCTGCTTCATGCACACGTGATAGCAGGCATTTATTTTTGCCTCATATTTTCCTGTTAGGCCTGTTAATTGCTTAACGGCAGGCAGCTTCTATTCCGTGCTTCCTGTGTTTACCTGCCAAATTGTGTACTTTATGATAGTCTCACCGTAGCTACATGACAGGTCTATGCATTTCTCGTGCAGTTTTTGGCCATACTTTGATGTCACCATGTTTATGTCTAACGCGTACTGTGCTATCAACCCGATTTTTTTTTTGTTCATTTTTACCTTAAAAGACTCATAAAATGTTCTTTTGTTCGGGCGTAGATCGCAAAAATGTGCTCAGTTTGGCTCGCAAATATATCATATATCATGACTTTCAGTGTACTCCAGCTCTCTGAGAAGGGTTTAATATATTAGTGCGAGAAATGACAGCATAGGCGACGTGTTGTAAGAGTTTGGATAAAACTCGGCCGTGGACCGTTAGAAACGTTATTGGGGCGTGGGCAGGAGAAGTACAAAAGTATTTGTTCATGCAAGGGGAAAATTTATTAACTGAAAATTTAAGGGAAATGTTGACGATAAAAATTCGAATAATGATAATGGTATGAAATATCTCCTAGTAACTCTTAACTGTCTGTCTATTGCTGTAACTTCTGCTGTTCAGCACGTATTGCATTTTTCATTTGTAATCACACAGCCATAAATAATTCATTGCAAAGTTTAGCCAATGAAAAAAGCTCAACACCTCAGTTCGGTGGATCGACTAATTGATCTGAGATGATTTTCAAACTGTTATTTTAGTGCCTTCCTTGCTCTCATTGTTTAAATTCTGTTTAGAAGCCAATACTTTGTTCTCTCTGTTTCCTCTCCTTATTTTATATTGACTGGACAAACCAACCTTAACCCCCCTTAAGGTGAAATTTAAAAACAGGCAATCGTTGTCACCAAGTAAATGACTCGAAGGTTCCATATAATGCTATTAAGCCGCTCCTATAGCCAATGACAAAGACTTCTCAGGCATTGAGCTAAGCGGGGGAGTGCAGTTTCTTGCCAAGTGCCACAATCATGTAATTGTAGTACCGGCAAAAGTTCGTAAAATCAAAGGGAGGAAAAGAAATAACAAGCCTTGTCTTTTTGTTGAAGAAGAACTTATTAATTCTTAATTAGACTGGACAACCCAACTTTAAACCCCCTTTAAGGTGATATTTAAAATAAGAAATCGTTTTCACCAAATAAATGATTCGAAGGTTCCATATATGTTAATAAGCCGCTCCTATCGCCAATCGCAAAAGACTTCTCTAGCTGGTTTACGGGTTGCGGATAGGATAATATTCCATTGAAAAGTCAAAAAGTGTCAAATGTTTTTAGGAAACAGACGTTTCGCGTAAATAACTCTTCTTCAG
>BOPM01000247.1:386712-398249 GCA_022179025.1 Porites australiensis
AGTCTCACCGTAGCTACATGACAGGTCTATGCATTTCTCGTGCAGTTTTTGGCCATACTTTGATGTCACCATGTTTATGTCTAACGCGTACTGTGCTATCAACCCGATTTTTTTTTTGTTCATTTTTACCTTAAAAGACTCATAAAATGTTCTTTTGTTCGGGCGTAGATCGCAAAAATGTGCTCAGTTTGGCTCGCAAATATATCATATATCATGACTTTCAGTGTACTCCAGCTCTCTGAGAAGGGTTTAATATATTAGTGCGAGAAATGACAGCATAGGCGACGTGTTGTAAGAGTTTGGATAAAACTCGGCCGTGGACCGTTAGAAACGTTATTGGGGCGTGGGCAGGAGAAGTACAAAAGTATTTGTTCATGCAAGGGGAAAATTTATTAACTGAAAATTTAAGGGAAATGTTGACGATAAAAATTCGAATAATGATAATGGTATGAAATATCTCCTAGTAACTCTTAACTGTCTGTCTATTGCTGTAACTTCTGCTGTTCAGCACGTATTGCATTTTTCATTTGTAATCACACAGCCATAAATAATTCATTGCAAAGTTTAGCCAATGAAAAAAGCTCAACACCTCAGTTCGGTGGATCGACTAATTGATCTGAGATGATTTTCAAACTGTTATTTTAGTGCCTTCCTTGCTCTCATTGTTTAAATTCTGTTTAGAAGCCAATACTTTGTTCTCTCTGTTTTCTCTCCTTATTTTATATTGACTGGACAAACCAACCTTAACCCCCCTTAAGGTGAAATTTAAAAACAGGCAATCGTTGTCACCAAGTAAATGACTCGAAGGTTCCATATAATGCTATTAAGCCGCTCCTATAGCCAATGACAAAGACTTCTCAGGCATTGATATGAGCTAAGCGGGGGAGTGCGGTTTCTTGCCAAGTGCCACAATCATGTAATTGTAGTACCGGCAGAAGTTCGTAAAATCAAAGGGAGGAAAAGAAATAACAAGCCTTGTCTTTTTGTTGAAGAAGAACTTATTAATTCTTAATTAGACTGGACAACCCAACCTTAACCCCCTTTAAGGTGATATTTAAAATAAGAAATCGTTTTCACCAAATAAATGATTCGAAGGTTCCATATATGTTAATAAGCCGCTCCTATCGCCAATCGCAAAAGACTTCTCTAGCTGGTTTACGGGTTGCGGATAGGATAATATTCCATTGAAAAGTCAAAAAGTGTCAAATGTTTTTAGGAAACAGACGTTTCGCGTAAATAACTCTTCTTCAGTATCAAGAAAACCGTTATTATTACGCCTCCTGGCAATTGTCATAGACATAAAAATGAGGCGCGTGCGCGTGTAAATAATGGCAAGCGCAGCTGAAATTGATATTTAGTCCTTTAGGTTTGAACGGTTCCTTGCTGCAAGAAAACCCTCATTTCACGCTGCTTCGGTTGGATGTCGGTTCCACTGCATAGAGCCATCCCCACACCACACACCTGGAAATCGGAAATACTGTGGCCCGTCGAGTTCAAATGTTGCGCCACAGGAAGCTCAGGAGTGTTGTTGCGCATGCGTATACTTCGCAAACGTTCGCCAAAACGACTCCTGACGTTTCGTTCAGTTTCACCAATGTAAAGAACTGGGTATCGGCGGCAGGATATGCAGTAAACAAGATTCCCTGATTGCCTAGAATGTGAAAGTTCTGTAGTAGAAATCCTTTGACTTTGGTGCTAAACGAGTGGCATGCGAGATCAAGACGCACCCAATGAACGGTTGCGAAAGTCTTTTCGAATGGGTGCAGCACGTCATGGCGGTTAATAATTGCATTGATATGAGTTAGGGGGGTGGGTTTTCTGGTCATTGTTAAGAAAAAAAATGCCCCAACATTATCGAGAGAAAGAATTGTAACAACAAATACTGAAGTTTGTAACAATTAAAAACAGCAGTCAAAGACTGAAAAAACACACCTTGTTTTAGAACTTCCTCTTTTAAGTTCGATCGAGAAGTAAATGATATAAAAACCGCATATTTTATGCATACGTGATGGCATGCATTTATAGTTTTGCCTTTAATTCCTGTTACGCCTGGGCTTAAGGTCTTAAAGGCAGCTACGCCCCTGCCTCCTGGATTTAACTCCTAAATAGTGTAGTTCATGTTTGTATATGCGTATTCTTAAATTGGCACTTAAGCACATTTCCAGTTATGGGCTTATCTGCTTTAGCAGACAAATTAGGCATTTCCGTTGAAACATCTAAAACAAACATTTTTGGGTGATTTTTGGCTATCTTTAAAACAAGGAACGGGGAATTGGGGAATGGGAATGGGGAACGGGGAACGGGGAATCTTTAAAAGAAGGAATCTTTAAAATGGGGAATCTTTAAAAGCAGGAATCTTTAAAATGGGGAATCTTTAAAAGCGGGAATCTTTAAAACGGGGAATCTTTAAAAGCGGGAATCTTTAAACGGGGAATCTTTAAAATGGGGAATCTTTAAAAGCGGGAATCTTTAGATATTTAGAACAAAAGGACACTGTTTGTTAAGTTGGACTACTGTCAGCTTTATTAATCATTCGAAGCCAAATAAAATTCCAGCTATTCACTTTCAGCACATTTTCTTGAATTCGAGAAAACCCATTTTATGATGGATTTTTATCCCGGGGAATTTTAAAACCACGACAACATGAAGGTAAGTGACTTACAGAATTGAAACAACGACGACATAAATATTATTTCAAATAATGACTTGTAAAAAATATAACATGAATGTAATAATGACGAACCGTAATATATGTTTCGGGCGACCTTCAATAACAGCAACAGTAACAGTAACAACAGCAATATATGTTGTTTTCCTTGTTCTACATTAAATTGTCCCAAAGATAAATCCAGTTTTAGGTTTTTAATCACTACTATCGAAAACCATAAAAACCGCTCCGAATGAGCCTTGTCCAACCACATCCTGTTCCCCTAGATCACTCCATTTAATTTGTGGAAGGCCTTCGAAACGAACGATTCGCTTCTTCTTCACCCTTAATGTCAAAGGCACTTTGAAATTTCCAGGAGACCACATAGCGTAGAAAGAGGTAAAACCGTAGTGGCTACAAATATACGAATATTCCCAAAAAAAATGCTGCACAAAAAATAACAATTTCTCTGTAGATCACTGCATAAAGTTGTAATGAAATATTAAATTGTCCTCAGTCTTCCGTTTCCCGGATGCGGCAACTGGCACACAGATGAGGGTAACTCCTGATCCGCCTTCCCCGCGCATGTCGTGAGAGAAGTTCCTTGCAGTTCCCAGCCAACAGCTCCCATATGTATTGTGTGGAGCTGGCGGGAATTTTCCCCGTTCATGAACCCGACGGCTATGCCATGCTGATGAGCCCCAATGAGGGCAAAACTGGTGTCCATGGCTGTCACCGCTCGATTCCCGCTTTTAAAGATTCCCCGTTTTAAAGATTCCCCATTTTAAAGATTCATCCTTTTAAAGATTCGCGCTTTTAAAGATTCCCCATTTTAAAGACTCCCGCTTTTAAAGCTTCCCCATTTTAAAGATTCCCGCTTTTAAAGATTCCTCATTTTAAAGATTTCCCGTTCCCCGTTCCCCGTTCCCCGTTCCCCATTCCCATTTCCCGATTCCCCGTTCCTTGTTCTAAAGATAGCCGCGATATTTTTTAACTTCTATCTGACAACACTTGCATTTGTTAATGGAGAGAATAACGGCTTTACAACAAATGATTGGCAAGAAAAACACATTATAGTATATTTAATCGATTTTGCTTGGTTTTTGCCCGAAGCAAATTTTGTCTGCGGCGCCTTTGAAGACTTAACCGTCTCAGACAAAATTTTAAAAAAAGGCCGGACAAATCATCCGCATCATTTGTTTGGCGTTGATGATGACGGAAAATTTGTCTCAATTTTAAAATAAACAACTTCGTCGCTAATGAAAAAAGACCCTATCTTTTCAATCGATTTCCTAATACTCTGGTTCGCTTAAGGTCAGTTGATAACTGACACCATTATACAAACTCACTTTAAGCAGCTGTGCTGAGGCTTAGCAGACTTCACAAACCTAAGCATGAACTCAAAGGCGAACGGATCCAGCGGGTCTTGGAGCTGTTTTAATTTCACTGCACGGAAAATCAGAGGAACCGTTGCCTTTTGTCTGATCATCATCGTTTCACTGGTCGCAAACTGTCTAATTCTTATCCTTTAAAAGCCGAGCTTAAGAAAACCCAACAAATTGTTTTTTTTTTTTTTTTTTATTGCAAACATGGCCTCGTCTAATTTGTTGTATACAAAATTCTCGATACCTTTCAACCTGTCCGACTTGCACACTTACTTGTGGCTTATCGGTGGTCAGCTTAGCCTGGGGCCCGTTTCTCGAAAGTCCCGGTAACATTTCAGGCCCGAAATCAAATATTCAAATCGAAAAATAAAGAATAAGGGTGCGGGTCCTGGCAAGCAAACTACTCCATTTCGTTTTACTAACTAATGGTTTTATCATGTTAGATGCAAAACTATTGAAACCACTATCTTGCATGTAAACAACAACAGCTTTCCCGGCACGTTAGTATCGGGGCTTTAGAGAAACGGGCCCCAGGCCTTGTGTAAGCTCGTCCCTTTCTTTGGTGACGTTTCCTTTGCAGTTTCGATGCGGAATCTGATTCTGATAGCAGTGGATCGATTTGGAGCCGTGTTGAGGGGTACTTAACTGAGGATTAAGTCTGACATGACTACGAAGTGTGACAGCATATAAATTAGGCCACGTATTGTTAAAGGTTGGGCGGTAAATAAAACTCAGGGACGGACCATTAGAAACGTTATTGGGGGCGTAGGCAGGTGAAGTACAACTGTACAACTAACAACTCTTAATTACTGCAGAACCGCGAAGTTGTAGAAGAGGTAAATAAAACTCAGGGACGGATATTGGGGGCGTACGCAGGTGAAGCACAACTGTACAACTAACAACTCTTAATTACTGCAGAACCGCTAAGTTATAGAAGAGGTTCTGTCGAAAAAAAGGAAGGAATAAAACGGACAATTATAAACATCTGTTGCAATTTTAGCGCCACCCCAAGGTTTGACAGTAATGTTTACGTCGTCAAAAGAAATTGAGCAAAGAAAAAAACCGCAGGTTTTTGTGACACGTTCGCCGTTCGCCCATTGCAAAAAAAGAAATGCATAAACCAAAAAGTTAACCAGGAAGTTTAAGCCATGCCGGTCTTAATAACAATTATTGTTCTAAGGCCTCGCAAGGGGACAAAAATTAAAGTTTAAAAGGCTTGAAACTTAACTGATGGGCGCGATGCATACACTGCGTTGTCTGCGTTGTACAGAAGGCGACAGACAATGGCGGTCGATCCAGTCTTGGAACTGTTTCAAACGATTGAACTGTTATCGTTCGTAGTTGAGAAAATTTCCTGCGCCCTTGCCCACAAGACTCCCTGATGACTCTTTTACACTTCCACGTGGGGCTAAGAGCCATATTAAAAATGATCTTGGCCTGGCGTTGTATTTTTGCTATGATCTATTTGACGCAAAGTCAACATACGTTTTCAAATGGGCGTTTTGAACACATTGGAATAAACTAACAGCTCTACACTAGTGAAGAATTTAATAATAATAATAAAAAATAAATAAAAAACACAATCCTGGTATTTACATATACTGTTAAGCGGTGAAAATGCAAGCAACAGACTTCCAAAAAAGTCCTTCGTCCGATTTCATTTGCGCGGGCTATACAAAAGGGGATGCTCTTCAGTGGTTACAGCATGATTTTTTAAATTTTGTTTAGAAACCAATTCTTTGTTCTCTCTCTTTGCTTTCCTTGGTTTTATATTGACTGGACAACCCAAGTTTGAAAGTGAAATTTAAGACAGAAAATCGATTTGACAAAGTAAATAACTCGAAGGTTCAATGTTAAATGAGTTTCTCCTAGCCAATTACAAGACTTACTCAAGCATTGATATGAGTTTTAAAGCGTTTGAGTTACTCTGGTCATTATAAATTTATGATTGCTATAGCGTTATCGAGCGATAAAATTGTAACTAACAATTCGTAACAATTAAAAGGAGTCAAAGAAGTAACAAGCCTCGTCTATTTGTTGAGTAAGAACCTGCTAGTTTCCCTTTGCTCGACAGCAGACTCCTGCTTTTCGAATTTCCCGTTTTTAGTTCGATCGAGAAGTAAATGATATCAAAACTGGCTGCTTCATGCACACATGATAGCAGGCATTTATTTTTGCCTCATATTTTCCTGTTAAGCCTGCTAATTGCTTAACGGTAGGCCGCTTCTACCCTGCTTCCTGTGTTTACCAGCCAGATTGTGTACTTTATGGTCGTATCGCTAACGATAACATTTCACACACCTGTTTAAAAATAGTGTTAAGCAGACTATCTTTAAAACAAGGAACGGGGAATCGGTGAATGGGAATGGGGATGGGAATGGGAATGGGAATGGGGAACGGGGAATCTTTAAAATGGGGAATCTTTAAAAGCTGGAATCTTTAAAAGCGGGAATCTTTAAAATGGGGAATCTTTAAAAGCGGGAATCTTTAAAACAGGGAATCTTTAAATATTTAGAACAAAAGGACACTGTTTGTTAAGTTGGACTAATATCAGCTTTATTAATCATTCGAAGCCAAATATTCCAGCTATTCACTTTTAGCACATTTTTTTGAATTGGAGAAAACCCATTTTATGAAGGATTTTTACCCCGGGAATTTTAAAACCACGACAACATGAAGGTAAGTGAATTACAAATTTGAAACAGCGACGACATAAATGTTATTTCAAATATCATCTATGACATGTAAAAAATATAACATGAATGTAATAATGACGTACCGTAATATATGTTTCGGGCGACCTTCAATATAACAGCAACAGTAACAGTAACAACAGCAATATATGTTGTTTTCCATGTTCTACATTAAATTGTCCCAAAGATAAATACAGTTTTACGTTTTTAACCACTACTATCGAAAACCATTAAAACCGCTCCGAATGGGCCTTGTTCAACGACATCCTGTTCCCCTGGATCACTCCATTTAAATTGTGGAAGGCCTTCAAAGCGAACGATTCGCTTCTTCTTCACCGTCAATGTCAAAGGCACTTTGAAATTTCCAGGAGACCACATAGCGTAGAAAGAGGTAAAACGAAGCACGTATTGGCTGCAAATACACGAATATTCCAGCAAAAATGCTGCACAAAAAAATAACAATTTCTCTGTAGAGCACTGTATAAAGTTGTAATGAAATATTAAATTCTCCTCAGTCTTCCGTTTCCCGGATGCGGCAACTGGCACACAGATGGGGGTAACTCCTGATCCGCCTTCCCCGCGCATGTCGTGAGAGAAGTGCCTTGCAGTTCCCAGCCAACAGCTCCCACATGTGTTGTGTGGAGCTGGCGCTTACAGGAGTGCTTTGCACTCGCCTCGGCAGTAAGGGGTCTTTGATACACGGGGATTTTTCCCGTTCAGGAACCCGACGGCTATTCCATGCTGATGAGCCCCAATGAGGGCAAAACTGCTGTCCAAGGCTGTCACCGCCCGGGTGATATGGCTGTCCGCATGCGTGAGGTACTAGCCAGGCCGTGGGTTTGTGAAGCCGTGGGTTTGATAAAGTAAGGGTTTATAGAATCATCCTCGATTATAACAGCGTTTTAAAGAATTCCCATTTCAAGGATTCCCCAATTTGAAGATTCCAATCCCCGTTTTAAAGATTCCCACTTTTAGAGATTCCCCGTCTTAAAGATTCCCGCTTTTAAAGATTTCCGCTTTTAAAGATTCCCATTTTAAAGATTCCTGCTTTTAAAGATTCCCGCTTTTAAAGATTCCCCATTTTAAAAATTCCCGCTTTTAAAGATTCCCCATTTTAAAGGTTCCCGCTTTTAAAGATTACCCATTTTAAAGATTCCCCGTTCCCCCTTCCCCGTTCTGCATTCCCATTCCACGATTTCCCGTTCCTTGTTTTAAAGATAGTCGTGATATTTTTAAACTTCTATTGGGCCGTTTAATTCTGACAACACTTGCATTTGTTAATGGAAATAATAATGGCTTTACAACAAATGATTGGCAAGAAAAACACATTATAGTATATTTAATCGATTTTGCCTGGTTTTTGCCCGAAGCAAATTTTGTCCGCGGCGCCTTTGAAGACTTTACCGTCTCAGACAAAATTTTAAAAAAAGCCGGACAAATTATCCGCATGATTTGTTTGGCGTTGATGATGACGGAAAATTTGTCTCAATTTTAAAATAAACAACTTTGTCGCTAATGAAAAAGGGCCCTATCTTTTCAATCGATTTCCTATAGATACTCTGGTTCCCTTAAGGTCAGTTGATAACTGACACCATTATACAAACTCACTTTAAGCAGCTGTGCTGAGGCTTAGCAGACTTCACAAACCTAAGCATGAACTCAACGGCGAACGGATCCAGCGGGTCTTGGAGCTGTTTTCATTTCATTGCATGGAAAATCGGAGGAACCGTTGCCTTTTGTCTGATCATCATCGTTTCACTGGTCGCAAACTGTCTAATTCTTATCCTCTTTTGTAAAAAAGCCGAGCTTAAGAAAAACCAACAAATTGTTATTTTTTTTATTGCAAACGTGGCCTCGTCTAATTTGTTGTATACAATATTCTCGATACCTTTCAACCTGTCCGACTTGCACACTAACTCGTGGCTTATCGGTGGTCAGCTTAACCTGGGGCCCGTTTCTCGAAAGTCCCGGTAACATTTCAGGCCCCAAATCAAATATTCAAATCGAAAAATAAAGAATAAGGGTGCGGGTCCTGGCAAGCAAGCTACTCCATTTCGTTTTACTAACTAATGGTTTTATCATGTTAGATGCAAAACTATTGAAACCACTATCTTGCATGTAAACAACAACAGCTTTCCCGGCACGATAGTATTGGGACTTTAGAGAAACGGGCCCCAGGCCTTGTGTAAGCTCTTCCCTTTCTTTGGTGATGTTTCCTTTGCAGTTTCGATTCGGAATCTGATTCTGATAGCAGTGGATCGATTTGGAGCCGTGGTATTTCCACTCCGTTCCCCACTCATCACATCCAAGCTGTGTTCCTTCTTCATTCTCGTCACGTGGATCCTTGCCACAGATTTTAATTCGCCAGACGTCTTCACCCTCGAGCTCGTTGAAGACCCAGAGGGAACCTGGTCTGTTAAGAGATGGAAGAAAGTATTTGAGGAGTCATTGTCCTTTGCCAGTTTCCTACTAGCTCACAACATTCTGTTTACCTACATCCCTGTGCTGCTGTTAGTCATTCTTTACTCCATCATCTTTATCAAGCTCAAGACACAGGCACATCCAGGTGAAACGTCCGCCAACAGTCAGCAACAGCGGGACAGAAGAAACCGAAACGTGCTTCAAATGTCCATTGCTATCGTAACAGTGTTCGTGCTTTGCTGGTTACCTTTCAGTACTAACCATTTAATCATAGAGTATCAGGACAGTTCTGCGCATTTCTCGTGTAGTTTCTCAATATATTTTTATGTAACCTACTTTTTGATTCACGCTTGCTGTGCTATCAACCGGATCATCTGCTTCATGTTTAGTGGTAATTTTTTGCAAGGTATTAAAAGACTCATAAAATGTTCTTTTGTACGCGCGTAAGTCGCAAAAGAGTGCTTTTCATTGAATATGTTAAGAGTTAGAGGTTCGTGGAACATTTGCCAATAAAAACTATCGTGACTGTTAACGTACTTTGAGAAGTAAAATGTGTTCCTCTTTATGCCTCCCTGCCTCTGCCCTGCCATGACTGCGAAGAGTGACAGCAAAGGCGACGTATTGTAAGAGTTTGGGTGGTAAATAACAGAGCCGGATCCAGACCTCGAGATAAAGGGGGGGGGGGGGGGGGGGGGGGGGGGGGGTGGGGGGGGGGGGGGGGGGGGGGGGGGGGGGGGGGGGGGGGGGGGGGGGGGGGGGGGGGGGGGGGGGGGGGGGGGGGGGGGGGGGGGGGGGGGGGGGGGGGGGGGGGGGGGGGGGGGGGGGGGGGGGGGGGGGGGGGGGGGGGGGGGGGGGGGGGGGGGGGGGGGGGGGGGGGGGGGGGGGGGGGGGGGGGGGGGGGGGGGGGGGGGGGGGGGGGGGGGGGGGGGGGGGGGGGGGGGGGGGGGGGGGGGGGGGGGGGGGGGGGGGGGGGGGGGGGGGGGGGGGGGGGGGGGGGGGGGGGGGGGGGGGGGGGGGGGGGGGGGGGGGGGGGGGGGGGGGGGGGGGGGGGGGGGGGGGGGGGGGGGGGGGGGGGGGGGGGGGGGGGGGGGGGGGGGGGGGGGGGGGGGGGGGGGGGGGGGGGGGGGGGGGGGGGGGGGGGGGGGGGGGGGGGGGGGGGGGGGGGGGGGGGGGGGGGGGGGGGGGGGGGGGGGGGGGGGGGGGGGGGGGGGGGGGGGGGGGGGGGGGGGGGGGGGGGGGGGGGGGGGGGGGGGGGGGGGGGGGGGGGGGGGGGGGGGGGGGGGGGGGGGGGGGGGGGGGGGGGGGGGGGGGGGGGGGGGGGGGGGGGGGGGGGGGGGGGGGGGGGGGGGGGGGGGGGGGGGGGGGGGGGGGGGGGGGGGGGGGGGGGGGGGGGGGGGGGGGGGGGGGGGGGGGGGGGGGGGGGGGGGGGGGGGGGGGGGGGGGGGGGGGGGGGGGGGGGGGGGGGGGGGGGGGGGGGGGGGGGGGGGGGGGGGGGGGGGGGGGGGGGGGGGGGGGGGGGGGGGGGGGGGGGGGGGGGGGGGGGGGGGGGGGGGGGGGGGGGGGGGGGGGGGGGGGGGGGGGGGGGGGGGGGGGGGGGGGGGGGGGGGGGGGGGGGGGGGGGGGGGGGGGGGGGGGGGGGGGGGGGGGGGGGGGGGGGGGGGGGGGGGGGGGGGGGGGGGGGGGGGGGGGGGGGGGGGGGGGGGGGGGGGGGGGGGGGGGGGGGGGGGGGGGGGGGGGGGGGGGGGGGGGGGGGGGGGGGGGGGGGGGGGGGGGGGGGGGGGGGGGGGGGGGGGGGGGGGGGGGGGGGGGGGGGGGGGGGGGGGGGGGGGGGGGGGGGGGGGGGGGGGGGGGGGGGGGGGGGGGGGGGGGGGGGGGGGGGGGGGGGGGGGGGGGGGGGGGGGGGGGGGGGGGGGGGGGGGGGGGGGGGGGGGGGGGGGGGGGGGGGGGGGGGGGGGGGGGGGGGGGGGGGGGGGGGGGGGGGGGGGGGGGGGGGGGGGGGGGGGGGGGGGGGGGGGGGGGGGGGGGGGGGGGGGGGGGGGGGGGGGGGGGGGGGGGGGGGGGGGGGGGGGGGGGGGGGGGGGGGGGGGGGGGGGGGGGGGGGGGGGGGGGGGGGGGGGGGGGGGGGGGGGGGGGGGGGGGGGGGGGGGGGGGGGGGGGGGGGGGGGGGGGGGGGGGGGGGGGGGGGGGGGGGGGGGGGGGGGGGGGGGGGGGGGGGGGGGGGGGGGGGGGGGGGGGGGGGGGGGGGGGGGGGGGGGGGGGGGGGGGGGGGGGGGGGGGGGGGGGGGGGGGGGGGGGGGGGGGGGGGGGGGGGGGGGGGGGGGGGGGGGGGGGGGGGGGGGGGGGGGGGGGGGGGGGGGGGGGGGGGGGGGGGGGGGGGGGGGGGGGGGGGGG
>BOPM01000247.1:398259-408259 GCA_022179025.1 Porites australiensis
AAATAACTCTTCTTCAGTATCAAGAAAACCGTTATTATTGCGCCTCCTGAAAATGAGGCGCGTGCGCGTGTAAATAATGGCAAGCGCAGCTGAAATTGATATTTAGTCCTTTAGGTTTGACCGGTTCCTTGCTGCAAGAAAACCCTCATTTCACGCTGCTTCGGTTGGATGTCGGTTCCACTGCATAGAGCCATCCCCACACCACACACCTGGAAATCGGAAATACTGTGGCCCGTCGAGTTCAAATGTTGCGCCACAGGAAGCTTAGGAGTGTTGCTGCGCATGCGTATACTTCGTAAACGTTCGCCAAAACGACTCCTGACGTTTTAAAGAACTGGGTATCGTCGGCAGGATATGCAGTAAACAAGATTCCCTGATTGCCTAGAATGTGAAAGTTCTGTAGTAGAAATCCTTTGACTTTGGTGCTAAACGAGTGGCATGCGAGATCAAGAGCACCCAATGAACGGTTGCGAAAGTCTTTTCGAATGGGTGCAGCACGTCATAGCGGTTAATAATTGCATTGATATGAGTTAGGTGGGTGGGTTTTCTGGTCATCGTTAAGGAAAAAAATGCCCCAACATTATGGATAGAAAGGATTATAGCCAACAAATAGTGTAGTTTATGATTGTATATGCGTATTTTTAAATTGGCACTTAAGCACATTTCCAGTTATGGGCTTATCTGCATTAGCAGACAAATCAGGCATTTCCAATGACACATCTAAAACAAACATTTTTGGATGATATTTTTTAAATACTATTGGGCCGTTTAAATCTGACAACACTTGCATTTGTTAATGGAAAGAATTATGGCTTTACAACAAATGATTGACAAGAAAAACACATTATAGTATATTTAATCGATTTTGCCAGGTTTTTCTCAGGTTTTTGCCAGAAGCAAATTTTGTCCGCGGCGCCTTTGAAGACTTTCCCGTTTCAGACAAAATTTTCAAAAAAGCGCGACAAACCATCCCCATCATTTGTTTGGCGTTGATGATGACAGAAAATTTGTCTCAATTAATAAACAACTTTTCCGCTAATGAAAAAAAGGCCCTATCTTTTTAATCGATTGCTTAATACTCTGGTTGGCTTAAGGTCAGGTGATAACTGACACCATTAAACAAACTCACTTTTAGCAGCTGTGCTGAGGCTTCGCGGGGACTCACAATTGCCAATAAAAGTTCTGAATCAAACAGGATACGCAATATACAGAGCAGAAGTTCAAAGTTGCTTGACTGCATGCGTACAATTCCACAGATACGTCGTAGATCTAAGCATGAACTCAACGGTGAACGGATCCAGCGGATCTTGGAGCTGCTTAAATTTTTCTGCGTTAAAAAAAGAACCGTTGCCTACTGTCTGATCATCATCGTCTCACTGGCCACAAATTCTCTCATTGTAATGATCGTTTATAAAACGCCGAACTTAAGAAAGCCGATAAATTATTTCATCGCAAACATGGCCTCATCTGATCTGCTGTTTCCAATATTCTGGATACCTTGGAACCTGTCAGAAATGCACCACCAACTCCTTTCTTATCGGTGGAAAGCTTGGTCAGGCCTTGTGTAAGCTTCTTCCTCTCTTTAGTAACGTTTCCTTAACCGTTTCCATTCAGAATCTGATTGTGATAGCAGTGGATAGATTTGGAGCCGTGGTATTTCCACTCCGTTCCCCACTCATCAGATCCAAGCTGTGTCCCTTCTTCATTCTTGCCACGTGGATAGTTGCCGTAGCTTTCAGATCGCCAGACTTGTTCAGCTACGAGCTCGTTGAATTCCCAGAGGAAACCTGGTGTGTTTGGAGATGGAAGAAAGCATTCGGAGAGTCCTCATCCTTTGCCAGTTTCGTACTAGCTTACTACATTCTGTTTATCTACATACCTGTGCTGTTGCTAGTCATTCTTTACTCCATCATTGTTATCAAGCTCAAGACACACGCACACCCAGGTGAGCAGTCCGCCAACAGTCAGCAACAGCGGGACAGAAGAAACAGAAACGTGCTTCTAATGTCCATTGCTATCGTAACAGTGTTTGTGCTTTGCTGGTTACCTTACTCTATCAACTTTTTAATTCTATGGTATCCGGACACTTGATCTGTGGAACGGACCATCATGTTTCTTAAGCTGACGTCGCGCTTGTAAGCCACAAAAGGTGGTTGCATGAGGAAGGACACATCGAGTTTGCTCATCCGTTGATCAGAATAGAGTGCTAAGGTTCTGTAGTAGAAATCGTTTGACCTTGATGTTTAACCGGAGGTATATGAGATCAAGGCGTACTCGATCAACGTTGCATCACGCTTTTAGCAAGGGAGAACTCAACAAATTAGGAGGTTCTGCGCGCAGGGTGAGATGGACCATTAGAAACGTTATGAGGGTGGGGGTGGGTGAAGTACAAAAAAAAATATTCCAGCAAGGGAGAAATAAGCTGAAAAATAAAAAGAAATGTTAACGAAAAATGATATGTATCATAACAGTTTTCACCGATCGATTTCTAAATGAGACAAACACAATGGCTTAGTATTCATTAATCTGCTCGCTGTAGTATAGCCAGGGCAGCGATTCCTTTTTCCTTTTTTCCACCCCGCGAACATTTCGCGTGCATTTCCCCCTGACTATCTGAGAGCCTGGAAAAGCTCAGGTTAATCAATGTAAAGAAGTAGGAATGGTCACTGATGGAAAAAAGACTTAGTGCCGCGTATCAGCGACAGAACTGATGTAATTGCAGTTGTTGCATCGAGGCCGCTGACATGCGCGGGAACGCGTCATCTGTGGAACGGACCATCATGTTTCTTAAGCTGACGTCGCGCTTGTAAGCCACAAAAGGTGGTTGCATGAGGAAGGACACATCGAGTTTGCTCATCCGTTGATCAGAATAGAGTGCGAAAGTTCTGTAGTAGAAATCGTTTGACCTTGATGTTTAACCGGAAGTATATGAGATCAAGGCGTACTCGATCAACGTTACGTCACGCTTTTAGCACGGGAGCAGCGCGTCATGACCGCTAATGGTTGCATTGATATGAGTTACGCGGGTGGGTTTTCAAGTCATTCTTGAGATAAAATGCCACAACATTATCGAGAGACAAGAATTGTAGTAAAGAAATACTGAAGGTTGTAGCAATTAAAAGTAGTCAAAGACCGGCGGAAGAAACACGTACGCCTTGTCTTTTTGTTTAAGGAAGAGCGTTTGTTTTATAATCTCCTATTTTAAGTTCGATCGAGAAGTAAATGCATAGAATCTGCATGTTTTATATACACGTGGTAACATGCATTATAGTTTTGCCTCAAATTCCTGTTTAGCCTGAACTTTTATGGCTTAAAGTCTGCTACACCCCTCAGTGCTTCCTGTATTTAACTATCAACTAGTGTAGTTCATGATCGAATATGCGTATTTTCAAATTGGCACATCAACTAACAACACTTGCATTTGTTAATGGAAAGAATAATGGCTTTACAATAATTTACAAGAAAAACACATTTTAGTATATTTAATCGATTTGTCTAGCTTTTGCCAGGGGGAATATTTTGTCGGCGGCGCCTTTGAAGATTGTCCCGTCTCAGGCAAAATTTAAAAAATGCGCGACAAACCATCCGCATCCGAGTCATTTATAAGCGTTGATGATGACAGGATATTCCGCTATTCATAAGCTCTCTTTACATTTTCGCCGAAAGCATATTAGTTTTGAAAAGTAGGTTGTTACATAAATGACAATAAACTCAGTCCTTTTTCTTTTAAATGACTCAAGTCATTAAACGTCCCTCTTGGAACCCTAAAAGTAGATTAGCTCTCTTTACATTTTCGCCGAAAGCATATTAGTTTTGAAAAGTAGGTTGTTACATAAATGACAATAAACTCAGTCCTTTTTCTTTTAAATGACTCAAGTCATTAAACGTCCCTCTTGGAACCCTAAAAGTAGTAATCGCTGTTGTATATAAATGAAGTGTCACAACGTTATCGAAAAAAAGAGCTGTAGCCAACAAGTACTGAATTTTGTAACAACTAAAACTGAGCAGTCAAAAGAGTCTGAACAAGCCCTTGTCAGAAGAACCTGCTAGTTTCTCTTTGCCGACAGCAGACTTTTGGTTTTCCCATTTTTAGCACGATCGAGAAGTAAATGTTATAAAAACTTCATGTTTTATGCACACCTGATAATGTGCACTTATTTTTTCCTCATATTCACCTGTTAAGCCTGGGCTTAATGGCCTGAAGGCAGCTTCCCCTATGCTTCCTGTGGTTAACTGTCAAACTTGTGTAGTTGATATGGTACTACCAAAGATATCATTTTTTAATGTGTTAAAACACACTTGTTTAATCATCTTCTCAATCGATTTCTTAATACAACCACCTGACCTAAATGAAGTGTTCTGGTTGGTTTACAACATACTATTACCCTACTGTTTCTGTCAAAAGGTCAGTTGACGGACAATGCCGGAACAATACAATACAAAGTCATTCTTTGAGGGCCTCAGAGGACGCCGTGCTGTGGCTTCGCCGGGGGCTCGCAATTGTCAATAAAAGTTTTGCCACTCAAAGAGCATACGCAAAATACAGAGCAGTAATTCAAAGTTACTTGACTGCATGTGTACAATTCCGTAGATACGTCGCAAAGCTCAGCATGAACTCAACGGCGAACGGATCAAGCGAGTCTTCGAGCGGCTTCACTCAGTTAAATTCCACAGCGTGGAAAATCGGGGGAACCTTTACCTACTGTCTGTTCATTATCGTTTCACTGGCCGCAAATTCTCTCATTGTTACGATCGTTTATAAAACGCCGAACTTAAGAAAACCGATAAATTATTTCATCGCTAACATGGCCTCATCTGATTTGCTGTTTCCAATATTCTGGATACCTTGGAAACTGTCACAGTTGCATACCAACTCGTTTCTTATCGGTGGTCAGCTTGGCCAAGCCTTTTGTAAGCTTGTCCCCTTCTTTGCAAACGTTTCCATTGCCGTTTCGATTCAGAATCTGATTCTTATAGCAGTGGATCGATTTGGAGCCGTGGTGTTTCCACTCCGTTCCCCACTCATCAGATCCAAGCTGTGTCCCTTCTTCATTCTCTCCACATGTATAGTTGCCGTGGCTTTCAATTCGCCATACTTGTTCACTTACAAGCTCTTTGAATACTCAGAGGGAACCTGGTGTGATACTGAATGGGAGAAACCATTCGGAGAGTCATCGTCCCATGCCGGTTTCGAACTAGCTTCCTTCATTCTGTTTATCTACATACCTGTGCTGTTGCTAGTCATTCTTTACTCCATCATTGTTATCAAGCTCAAGACACACGCACACCCAGGTGAACAGTCCGCCAACAGTCAGCAACAGCGGGACAGAAGAAACAGAAACGTGCTTCATATGTCCATTGCTATCGTAACAGTGTTTGCGTTTTGCTTCTTACCTTCTTCTATCAACTTTTTAATCCTATGGTATCAGGACACTTTAACGAATTTATCGTGTAGTTTCTGGATATACTATGAAGTCGCCATTTATATGGCTACCGCGTACAGTGCTATCAACCCAGTTATCTGTTTCATGTTTAGCAGTAATTACCGAAAAGCTGTTAAGAGACTCATAAAATGTTCTTTTGTGCAGGCGTAGGTCGCAAAAATGTGGTTTTGGTTGAAGAGTTAAGAGTGCGAGGTTCGTGGAACACTCGGGAATAAATGTATCATGACTATCAATGTATTTATAGTAGTAATTAAAAGACTCATGAAATGTGCTCTTGTACAGTCGTAAGTCGCAAAAATGTGCTTTCGACTGAATATGTTAAGATTTAGAGATTTGTGGAACACTCGCGTGAATACATGTATCATGACTATAACTTTTTTAGTAGTAATTATCGAAAAGTTCTTAGAATACTCTTAACTTGAATGTTCCTTTGTACAGGCTAAGTCGCACAAATGTGCTTTTGATTGAATATGTTAAGATTTACAAGGTACGTGGAACACTCGCGAATAAAAAATCACCACGACTGCCGTTGGCGTACTTAACTGAGGATTAAGTCTGGCATGACTGCGAAATATGACAGCATAGGCCACGTATTGTTAAAGGTTGGGCGGTAAATAAAACTCAGGGACGGATGTTGCGGGCATAGGCAGGTGAAGTACAACTGTACAACTAACAACTCTTAATTACTGCAGAACCGCTAAGTTATAGAAGAGGTTCTGCCGAAAAAAAGGAAGGAATAAAACGGACAATTCTAAACATCTGTTGAAATTTTAGCGCCACCCCAAGGTTTGACAGTAATCTTTACGTCGTCAAAAGAACTTCAGCAAAGAAAAAAACCGCGTGTTTTTGTGGCACGTACGCCGTTCGCCCACTGCAAAAAAAATACATGAACCAAAAACGTTAAACAGGAAGTTTAAGCCATAAAGGAAGTTTAAGCCATGTCGGTCTTAATAACAATTATTGCGCTAAGGCCTCGCAAGGGGACAAAAATTAAAGTTTAAAACGTTTGAAACTTAACTGATGGCCGCGATGCATATACTGCGTTGTACAGAAGGCGACAGACAATGGCGGGCGATCCAGTCTTGGAACTGTTTCAAACGATTTACCAAGAAGAGACAAAACTACAATATAGTGATAAATTGTTATCGTTCGTAGATGAGAAAATTTCCTGCGCTCTTGCCCACAAGTCTCCCTGATGACTCTTTTACGACGTCCACGTGGGGCTAAGAGCAACATTAAAAATGTTCTTGGCCTGGCGTTGTTTTTTTGCTATCTATTTGACGCAAATTCAACATACGTTTTCAAATGGGCGTTTTGAACACATTAGAATAAACTAACAGCTCTACACTAGAGAAGAATTTAATAACAATAATAATAATAATAATAATAATAATAATAATAATAATAACTTCATAGAAAATACAATCCTGGTATTTACATATACTGTTAAGCGATGAAAATGCAACCAACAGAGATTATAGACTTCCAAAAAAGTCCTTCGTCCGATTTCATTTGCGCGGGCTATTCAAAAGGGGATGCTCTTCAGTGGCTTCTGTATAATATTGTTTAAATTTTGTTTAGAAACCAAATGAATTCTTTGTTCTCTCTCTTTGCTTTCCTTGGTTTTAAATTGACTGGACAACCCAAGCTTGAAAATGAGATTTAAAACAGAAAATTGATTTGACAAGGTAAATAACTCGAAGGTTCAATGTTAATGAGTTTCTCCTAGCCAATTACAAGACTTACCCAAGCATTGATATGAGTTTTAAAGCGTTTGAGTCACTCTGGTCATTGTACAAGTGATTGCCACAGCGTTATCGACTAGACTCTTGGTTTCATAATTTCCCATTTTTTGCTCTATCGAAAAGCAAATGTTATAAAAACTTCATGTTCTATGCGTACTTTATGAATATGAACTTATTTTAAACTCATATTTACCAGCTAAGCCTGAGCTAAATTGCTTGAAGGCAACTGCGAAATTGTGCACTTTATGATCGTATTGCCAAAGAAAACATTTCACACACCTGCTAAGTAAAATTGGCATTAAGCACGTATTTTCAACTATATTTTCAACAGTCTTAGAGCTGCTTCAAACAGTTTACAGAGAAAAAACAGAACTACAACTCGTAGTATTCATAGATGAAAAACTTTCCCGTGCTCTGGATCGCAAGATCGTGATCACTGTTCCTCGGCAGCACAAAAATTTCCTCGTGGCCGTGGCTAAAAACGCTAAGAGCCACATTAGTAGATTCTCAGTTACTCTACTCCTTGACGTTGTATTTGCCTTCGCTGTGCCGTTACTTGCGCTGAATTTAAAGTCGACGTCCTCGCTCTTGCGGAGTTTTTGTTTGTAAGTCTTTCCCAGCGAGTATTTCCAGCCACTTGTTGAATCCACCGTTGTTGAGTTTGCTGTTCTCTTTTGTTTTACCTGAGATATTGGGTGATTTACCGACCTTAAACATTGTTATAATTCACAGATGAAAAAAACCGTCTTCATGAATAAAACCCAAGGCTTTGTCGTCGATGGCAATCGGTTGCCTGTAAACCCATAATGCGCTCGTACGTCACTAACTGGATGACGTCAAGGCGGACACCAACCAAACTCGATAGATTTATAGCCAAGAGGACATCACGCTGGCCTTGCGATGCTTGTGTGATACACGCGCGCTTCGCGCGTGACGAGATTATAAACCTTGCGGCTCGGCGCTTCGCGAGGAATAATAATAGGGACTTTTAGCACCGACGGTTTTCAGGACGGCTACGGCGAACTAAATCGCGCGGGACTGGGGATACAAGGCGCCATCCGCGCAAAAGCCCGCGAAAATAAAAATAGTTTAGCAGCCAAAACAATCCCTGACTACGGCGTGTACGAAATAGCCGGAGAGACTCGGACACAAAACTAGATATTTAGGGGAACATGTCCCTAAAAAAGGCTCGAAAACATTTGCTCTATGCATCAGATGAAAGGTTAATTACAGAAGAGGAGTTTCTACTCCGGATCCTGTATGATGTGAATAGCTCAACTAACTTAGATTTTCCTTACGAGCAGTACCCACTTTTTGATCCCGACGACATGCAAAACGACGAGTGCTTGGCGGAGTTTCGGGTCCATAAAAACGACCTTCCTATTCTAACAGAGGTTTTAGGAATCCCTGACCAATTTGTCTTGGAACAAAGAAGTGTTGTAGGAGGAATGGAGGCACTATGCGTGTTGCTGAAGAGGCTGACATACCCGTATCGATACAGTGATTTGTTGCACAGGTTCGGACAACGACCTGTATCGGTAATGTTCCTGGCCACAAACTGTGTTCTGGACGTCATTTACGAAGCCCTTTGCTGAAGAATTACCGACTGGAATCTGGCCTTATTGAATCCACCTGCCCTACAAACGTATGCTGATTGTATACATCAACATGGAGCACCTCTAGATAACTGTTTTGGTTTTATCGACGGGACAGTGCGTCCGATAGCCAGGCCAGGAACAAACCAACGAATCCTTTATAATGGGCACAAGCGGGTACACAGCTTAAAATTCCAGGCTGTAGCCATCCCAAATGGTCTTATCGCCCATTTATATGGTCCAGTTGGTAAGAATCTGATGTATGATCTCGTAAAAATAAAAATATTTGCTAGGATTACTGTGAAATTTTGCCAGTGAAGTGTCCCATATTTGAAGTAGATTAATGCATATAAAACATATCGGAAAAAAACAGGTCAGAAACAGAAAAAAGTTTTACAGTTTTACACTGAAGGAGGTTTACTATGTTTGCCATCCATATACAGGAATTAGCATTTCCCAGTCAGAATGCTTGACCATACCGAAGGCACTTTCCTTTTTTACCTTTCAGAGGGAAGAAAACACGACGCTGGAATGCTCAGAGAATCAGGATTGCTCCCCATGTTGCAACACAATGCAATATCCCCTACCGGCCAACCACTGTGTGTGTATGGAGACCCTGCGTACCCTTTGAGGGTCCACTTGCAAGCGCCTTTTCGACAGGGTGTTGGGTTCACTCCCCAAATGGCTGCTTACAATAAAAGCATGAGTGAAGTCAGGGTCTCCGTAGAATGGTTATTTGGGGACATAGCCAATTATTTTAAATTTCTGGACTTCAAAAAAAATTTAAAAATAGAGCTCAGTAGTGTTGGGAAATTATATGTGGTATCTGGTCTTTTAAGAAATGCACTTACTTGTCTTTATGGCAATCAAACCTCCCAGTTTTTTGGACTGGAGCCTCCACACATTCAGGATTACTTTGCATGAAGAGAACCATAAAACCTTAGCAATCATTACTAGCTTTCCAACTGGACAATGTAAAAGGGTAATAAAACCATCCAGCTACAGCCTGTAAGTTTAGACTGTATTCTTTGTCATGTCCATTATACAGATATCTTTGATTTTTTTCCAGTCAGCTCAAGGGCATTCTGTACCCTTGATTGAACCAAACCAGTTATCTTACGGTTCTTTTCTTTTCACTGTATACAGTCAACATAACTGTAGATCAGATGGGTTTACTACAAGATTCTTCTCTGTGTTTTTTTTGATGTACTTCACA
>BOPM01000247.1:415759-419886 GCA_022179025.1 Porites australiensis
ACCCATGACCCTTGCAGGTACACATCAGTGCACATATGATGGTGATGCACAGTGCACATAATGAGAGGAAGCAGGAAACTATAGTAGAAATTTTAGTAGAAAATTATGGTGCAAGTAAAAAAAATAACACTCAGTCTGCACAGTCTGCACGGTCTGCACAGTCTGCAGTCTGCAGTCTGCATGGTCTGCGTTTCAACATGACCGCCGAATTTGCATATGTCAAAAGGGTAATTTGAAACCTGCATACAAACTTGCGCCAGTTTCTTTGAGTTTCGCTCGCCAAATTAAATCAAGATGAAGCTTTTCCAAACAGTCTGTGCCTCATGCTTCATACTGGTTCTTAGACTGTTCGCATTTTTAGCACTGTTCCAGAAATGAACAATTATTGGAATTTTAATTCGGCCAGTGAAAGGAAGCGACATGCGGAATGTAAACAATAATCCGTAGATTAAATATATTTCGCTCAATAATTTGAATGAAGCGTTCTTGAGAATTTAGGCGCCGCTTTTCATTACGTGTTGAAACATACTGACATACAGAACATACAGAAGCGTCCATAGCTGACTTCTGACGGATTTCAGCATGTGAAATGTTGTATCGAATCGACTTTGTATCAAAACGACCGAACTCCTTTTGAAAGCAAGCTACATCTCCATATTAGGAGCATTCCTTGTTTACATTGTCCAATCAACAATCGAGTTTTGATTCGAACATTTTCAAAAATGAATGCATTATTTGAAACGACTAACGGGCCATCTAGGGGGGTATGCTTGACCTGGCTCGACTGTAACACGTTTCACCCCGTTTTTAATTTGAAGTTAGGTTGAAAATGATTGAGCAAGGCTGTGCTCTAACAAAAATTACTGGGCAACAAGAGAATCTAAACCATGAAATCCTGGTCGCCCAGCACTAAAGCTTATATGAAAAATGTAAGTTTATCTGGTCGCCCAAAGGCAAAAGTTAGTCGCCTGAGGCCCCCGGGCGCCCTTAGAGCACAGCCCTGTTGAGTGTGGGGTTTGAATATTTTTAGGAATTATACATTTTCCTAAAATAAAATCTACCAGTACCCAGAAAAAAGCTTTAATCGGTGAACAAGTCTAACACACAAATATTTTGTTATACAGAGATTTGGTACCTTGTTAAATATGAAGACGATGAAAATTTAAGAGTGCTTGCTGAAGATGAAATTCGCCATATCTTCCCTGATGAAGAAGAAGCTGGCAATGAAATGCAAATTGGAGATGTCGTTAGTGCTCTATGGATCCCCAATGGCCAATACTACGATGCCAAGATACTTATGAAAGGAGGTGAGTAAATTGTGTTTGCTGTTAATGTAAACCATCTCTTAACAGGACATAGATTAAATTTAGAGTTTGGTTATTTAAATTTGTAGTTATGTCGCAAGTGTGAACCAGGCTCAACTGACCATGACAAACCCACAATAGAAAAAACTTTTGTGAGTGCAGGGAAACCAATTAAAAAAATTACAACAAAGGTTGCTACAAGACAGGTTGATATGGCATGATAAATATTCCTATCTGTTATCAAATGTCAAGATCAGGTCGAGTGGCAGAATTGTGTTTAATTTGTTATCATCAAAATACATCTTTACAGGGGATAAAAATGAGCTTATGAGAGAGAGGTTGAGGCAAGAAAAAGCAAAAACAAATGGAGGCAAGGAAAGAGAAGCACAGCAGAAAAGAAAAAGTCAGGCGGAGAGTACAGGTGGCCAGAAAAAGAAGAAAACAACACAGAAACAAACAGAGAGTACTAAAGAGAAAGAGCAGAAGGCAAAAGACAAGGAAGAGAAACAAAAGAAAAAAGATCAAGATCAAGAAAGACAAAAATTCTTGTTGGAAGCGAGAAAAGCCCAGGCAGCATCCCGATGGGGTGCAAATGATGAGGTTACCAAAAGAAACCCTGCCAATGCAGCCTTCACACCTCAACCAATTCGCCAAACAGGTTCCCACTCTTCTACACCATTGACTCCAGCTAACACAACTTTATCATCGGACAGAACCGCAAACACTTCTGAATCAACACCACAAGAATCTCCACCAGTCAACCTTATCTTGCTAGCAAAACGTAACATGCCTACAAAAACAACAGGCAGTTCAAAGTCAAAAGGTACCTGTGAGCCAAGGAGGGGCCTTCATTTTCAAAGCGCCATTGCAGACAGTAGCGATGAAGAAATGGATGAGGAGGTGGAAATCATCCCTGAGGAGAATGACATTGATGTTTCCAGTAGTAATTGCTGCAAAGAACAGAGGCTGGAAACAAAGGCCTTAAGAAAGCGGTTAGAGAAAGTCCACAAGAGACTCAGTATAGCATGTAACTTTCTATTATGATGTATTACTTTCCATACACAGTGTCACAACTTGAAAAAATTGGCAAACATTTTCAAGTTGTAATCCATTTCCACCCTTGCAGTCTGCAGCAACAGTAAACAGTCTCAGTGCAGTAATATAGTCTTTGGTAGCAAAACAACACTATTATTTTTGGGGCTTCCAATGATGTGAAGACATTTCAGCTTTTTGAACTGCTACTAAAATAGTATGACACTGCTCCTTTAATGGAAACCAATACAAAATAGTATGACACAATTTTCAAACGAGTACTCCTGATGTGTAGCATATTCAGGTATACTCTTAAACTGTAATCTGCTGTAAAATAGCATGACCAGTTTCAACAAAACTAATTTATTATTATTTTCTTTAATGTCACTGACAGTAAAAGCAAAGACAACTGCAGAAGTGGTGAACAGCCGACCTGGAGCTGGTATTCTTGACAATGCATTGGCTGCAGAATACAAGGTACAAAACACTTACAAATATAAAAATTATCTTAATTGTTTAACACTGAAAAACAAATCAGCTTTCCGCCCTGTGTACTGTAACATTGGTTTAAAAAGTGAGCAAACTTGAACTTAACTACTGACATTGCTGTCAATTCAAAGACTTAAATTCAAAGATTAATAAGAATGCACACAGTATCAAGCTTGGTCAAATGTCTTGTTCTTTTAAGTGTTCTTGTTTAAAAGTGTGTAGTCCAACATATCACCAGTGTTCGTAGCATTGTATGGGCCAGAGGAAAGTGTACAGTGCCTGAATTAAGCAGCACAGGACTGCAAACACTATGCAATAAGTTGGTGTTCCTTTTAAGCCGTAGTATGAGGTTCTATTGCTTTTTAAGTTTTTTCCTTCAAAAAAGATTTTTTGAGTAGTTTTGGCATTATTTGAACAACTTCCATGGCATGTTTTAGCTGGCCAGTCAATGACCATACCACCTCTTACAATTCCTGAATTTTGATTGTCCTGTCAGACCAAGATAAGCAGAAATAACAGAGAAGATACGTATTATCTAACAAAGCTGTCAATTGAAAAATTAATAAAAACATTGTCAAGTGGCATATATACGTGTAATGTCTAACTTCTGTCTTTAATATTTCCAGATGGTAGAAGTAATGGAGGGGTCAGGAGTCTTTTGCTACCCTCACCAGCGAGCATACTGCTCAGCATTCAAGTCGTGGCCAGCATATATATATCAATGCTGCCATTGATATATTCTTCAACAAAGAAACACTTGCTGTTTCAAATGCAAGAGGAAATGAAAGAAAAACCAAGAATGGTGACATCAACAAGTCATTGACTCCAATGATCATTGATGCCCTCATTGGTAAGTTAATATGCTCTGTTTCAGTTTTATTCAGAAAACCATTAGGTTCCCAAAATAACATTCCCCAAAACCAGTGATTTAATTTGGCTGTTGTTAAGCTTGGGTTAGGTTTCTTAATCCTAAAGTAACATACAACTACACGGGTCATTAGTATCAGAACTCTAAGGTATACTTTATATTAAAAATAAAACAAAATTAATGACATCTATTAAGTTCATTATCAGAACTTAAAATGGTGTATGTCTTATTTTATTGAACACTTTACCAATATATAAAAACTGGCTCACAACATTAACATGACTTTAAACTAATAAATTTTCAATTTTTTTTTCAGGAAAAGTTTGTTCAAAGTTTGCCAAGGACTCTCCTGTTCCGAGTCAAATTATTCAGAAAATAAATATGAAATGCGTGGAGGCGAGGCGGCCACAAAGAATAAGAGTTTCACTTACAAC
>BOPM01000247.1:434035-448499 GCA_022179025.1 Porites australiensis
CCCCCCCCCCCCCCAAAAAAAAAAAACTGGGTCGAGTCACCTGAAGCTCATACTAGTTTTGGCCTCAAATTCTATGCACCAGTGGGCTTTTGTTGGAGTAGAAGTAAGCAAAAATTAGCCTAGTCGCTCACGCGCTTCAAGTGGGGTTTCTAAAACGGCCAGAAACAAGACTAATTTGACAGCTTTTCAAAAGTAATCTAGTGTTTTAGAAAGAGCAAGTGAAGTGCTATGATATGTCAAAAGTACATTGTTAGATGTTATCGCGTTTACCAGCACGAGCGTAACGAAAATGCATCATTTTTGTCAATTTTCAATGGCGGCGGGGGGCCAAAATGGCGATTTTCAAACTTTCCTCGATTTTGAAAAAACTCGAGCGCTTTGGGATCTTTTAATTGTATTTTCGAAAATAACTCACTAAATGCCTTATTTGGGCAAAATATTAAGAAACTGAAAATTTTGAAACTGTCGCCGGATTCTCGATATTTACAGAAATTGGCTCTTAAAGTATGGGATAAGGGGGAAAAAGGTAACATAAAACAATGCCTAAAGATAAAGAGAATTGAAATTCTTAATTTGTGCTTCAGTACTTTTATTTGAAAACAACTGTTTGATACTTCTTCATTCAACAAACCATAAATAGTAATGGCCTGCTTTCTACACAGTCATCGTTACCACTGAAATTGCTATCACAAACAAGACGCTCTGGGAGCGTATATTTGGGCGTGGTCGTACTACGGGTATGATACTTTGAACATGTTTTGTTGCAGCTAAAGAACTGTCATCATATCTAATTACCAGAGAAGACAAATCCTTTACTCCACTTGTTTGCTGAACCACACAGCTTATACAGTACGTCCCAATCCACAACAAAAATATTGTCATTTCATGGCAGTGTTTGAAAATATGCACACCTTCAATGCAGTCATGCTTGGAGCCAAATTGCAACATAGGACATAAGTGGTTACAGCCCGGAGAGTAAGGCTATCTCAGCTCCACTGATACTGACAGCTGTGTTTTCACACCCATCACATTGTACAGTGTATTCTGCTTACTAACAAGGGCAAATAAAGTTCCTTAAGTCCAGTATCCACAAGGATTAATAAGAGTAACACATTGCATAAACTGCTATAGGGCAGCACGTCTGTTTACAGGAACATTGGTAACTATTAACATTTGATATACTACAATGTTCAACATTGCTTGAGAAAAGATGAGGTTCAAAGGTGGCAATATGTACACGTTTAAGTTCATATATATCCTCGTTCCTATGTAGAATCTGAAAATATTGTACTAATTTATGCGTGGATGGTATTTCCAACAATACACATGTCCCTTCACTATGACTGTTATGATACATATCTCTAGCATGAGAATCAAATACATTATATCCCCCAGCCTCAATGCTGTAGGTACCAACACCAATAATTGCCACCGTTAAAATGAGTGAGTTGTAGTTCAGTACCAAGAGTGTTTCCAATGCAATACCCTGTGAGTGGCATATACAGTAGTGATGGATGTTACAAGTATAACTGTCACTGTATTCAAGCTGGAAAAATTGCTCAAACACTGTAACCATTCCTGGCAATTCTGTTAACATTAACGTAGATTGTCTTGCAAGCAGTGACAGACTAGAATATAATTGAATACCAACAATCACTATTTGAGTCATATCATCAACTGAAGTAATCTTTGTTATCTTACTGTAAATTAAAGCGCACAAACGCATTGCGACACATTGTCGTTCAGCATTTTCCCCAGATACTGTAACATTTAATTCCTTGACAGTATGGAGCATTAATTGTTTTTGTAGCATCTACATAAACTGAAGGTCCTGGATTCTTCTCTATATCAGTACAAAGCTTAAATTGGCCAAAATTAACCCGGTGATTCAAACTGTTGTAAGGACTATAAAATGGATAATTGCATGTATAGAGGGGCAAATTCTTACCTAAAAGGCTATTTGGATATCTCATTCCACCTAAATCGCCTGTGCTTTGATGCTTAGACGACAGATACACCTTCCCTCGTTTACGAACTAGTTTTGGAGTTGCCCCTTAGGTAAAAACCTCACACATAGTGTTACAGTTACTTCTGTACCTGTTTAAGTGTAAACCTTTTTTTATTTTTAACGTAACAATGAGTTTCAGACGACAATGGTGTATTTTTCCGAATACTCTTCCATACAAAAAGTGTCACTTTCCGTGTTTTCTGTAACAAAGATTTTAATTTGTTCATCGCTAGTCTGCTAGGTGTGCATGACGGTAACCGGTCATTTCGTTCCATGGTCAGATCGTTCCATAAAATAGTCAGTTCGTTCCACAAAAAAGTCAGTTCGTTCCACATATGAAAAGTCAAGTAAATCTTTCTAAATTTGTTGAGTGAAATTTATCGAGAAGACAAACGTTTCGTTCATACCACAAGCTGATAAAATAATAATCGATCCAAAGTCGATTCGATCCATCCTGAATCGTTTGAAAACAAACAAGAGACGATTTCAACCAGCCACGGGCTTTGACATTTAAACCACCGCTTTGAGAGTTTTTGAGCAAGAATCGATCGATGGTTTTGAAAGATATAGCAAAACAAGTAAAAGCTATGCCGTTTTGAAGGTACAGTATTTCGAAGCGCTTGTAACCTAAATATTTCTTTGCAGCGCTCGATTTATGCAAATTTTGAAAACAACGCGAGTTTCGAATTACAATCTCGATTTTATGGTAATTTGTCTTGCCGAAAATATAATTGATTAACCTGATTTAAACCAATGGAATTGTAAGTTCTGTTATAAATAAATTTCCGACGACGAGATCTCAATTCAACCTCTTTTATTTCCTCCACAACACAATACACTGTAACACAAAACTTGCTGATAATGCAAAATCCCGACGAGTAGCATCGTACATGTACCACGTCACAATATACACAATTAGATGAAAAAACACAACACGCAATACAAAAACAAGTACATTAACCGTCACCCTGCTAAACAAAATTGAAATAATAAAAAGAATTGTTGCAGTTATCACAGTAGTTCCAAAAGAAGCCTGAGTCCCTTTTGGTTTCAATTGTTGACAATCGTCTCTTCGTTCATCGGAACAGATTTTTATCACGGACAACTGGTTGTGCTCCGTAATCCAAAAATCAAAATCACTATTGTCACAGTGATAACCAGCTACACAAACCTTGCGACTCTCAAACTTGTTAAACATTCCTCTGTTCAAACTCTTATCCATTTTACACGTACACTCCTGATATTCCGATCGATTTATTATTACGTCTGTGGGGTCCATGAGTCTTCGATGTCATTGAATGTCTTGATAATTTCCTTTGTTTTTCTTTGAGTTCGCGGACCAGCCCATTCCGAAAACACTCAGTGTTATTTTTTAGTGTGGGCCTACCGCGAATAGTGTGTGCATTTGTAAGTTTAACCCGGGATAACATGATTGAACAATATATTAACACGTTCCTCGAAACGCCGCGACCAAATGTTATCCAAACTGCTTCTTACTGCTGCTTCGAAAAATTTCGGATCAAACGAGATCCAAATCGTCCCTCATTGAATTATCCACTCGACCTAACAAAATTGACCAATCACCTAAGAAGGAAAAGAAAATGGACATTAAGGGTGCGTTCGATTGGGAAATCTGGATTTAGATTTTAAAATCCGGATTTCGGATTTGCAATCGAACGCGAAATCCGAAAACGGATTTCAGCGCTGAGATATCTGTTTTTGGATTTTCATTTTTACCGTTCGATTGGGAAATCCGAAAAAGGATTTGAAAAACTGTCCTTAAGAACAGCGGTCTTGCACGCGCACGCATACTTAGCAAAAAGAAGACCACTGTTCACGAGTATAGCTTTTCAAATCCTTTTTCGGATTTCCCAATCGAACGGTAAAAAGGAAATCCATGAAATCCGGATTTGGATTTCGTAATTGAAATCCACCCTGAGGACAGATTTCTCGGAGGTGAAATCCGTTTTCGGATTTCGCGTTCGATTGGGAAATCCGGATTTAGATTTTTAAAATCTAAATCCGGATTTCCCAATCGAACGCACCCAAAATAAAGAAAACAGCAAATTCGGATGACCTCTTAGGAAACATGCAATTAATACTGTCTTTCCATGATTGGTGCATTTCGATCCTCTCGTCAAAAAAATGTGAGACGCCAATCATCTTAGCGGACCTCTTAGGAAACGAAATTTTTCTTCAACGGGTTCAAAAGGGCATTGTTTGTGATTTGTGATTGGTGGATTTCGATCCGTTTTGTGAGTTTCTGTGTTTCAAGGTTCGTTGCTTGTGATCTTATTGTGACCAAAACCCGAGGTTAATATTCCAAATATTTTTGATAGATTTCATCCCTGGACTTCAGACTTCCAAATTTCGATGAGGCAAAAGTACTGAAGATTCACATTAACGTTTGAGATGGTAAAAGTGCAATAAAGTGCCGTGTGCTAGCAGAGCTTTCATTCCCAAAAGCCTCTTACCTTGTACAAGACGTTCGCATGGCAGACATTCGCCTCGCTTCGGTTGTTTACTAGCCTTGTTTACGTTAGCGCGTATTGCCTGCCGATTGCACATTTGCGTCAAAACAAGCCGTTTCCATTACTCTATTTGGGCCACGCCCAAATAATTATTGTGCTGCGCATTGAGAAACTGGTCACTACAAGTACTTGTCGCACAAGACGGTAGAATTCTGGGTGATAAGGAAGGTAAAGTATGTGGTTTTGTGTATCGTGAAAACACTTTCAGATGCCGCAGCTGATGCTGAAGCGGGTGACCACGGTAAAGCGTGTCATGTTGTAAATAGGCACATTCTATAACTAACATTTTTAGTAGGACTCGTAAATGTTTCATAGTTTTATCGTGTCGCATCGGAGATTCAAAAGCATATTTGCTTTAATCAGTACTTTAATATAGAGAGAACACCAAAATTATACAGCGTTAATGGTTTAGTCATTTAGTAATCCTCATTGCCTAGCAATTTCCCACGTTTTGTTTCACGCAGAAAAATATCGCTTTGGTGAAACGAATCAGATCTGCTTGATAAAAACGAGCTTTCGAAACGATATTTCGTCTTATGCAGCGAAATTTTCTCCGAAACTCTTCGTTTTGTACACTGGCAGTCGAACCTCCATGTGCGACCACCTCCTCTAAGCAACCACCTATCCAAAACACCGAAACCTACCCAGTTTAAGTCTTACAGTTGGAACTTCTTGTAAAGAACTACCTTCTCAGCGACCGCGACAACTAATTGGGGCTGACGGTCTAATCAGATTTCCCATTGTTTTTAACCTATTGTAAGAGGCCACTTGATAAGTTTTCTGATCTCTTATGGCCTCTGTGTGCACTATCCTACTTTGAATATACAAAGAACTTTAGTAACAACATGGAACTGCACATATCGTAACTTGGAATTTATTGCATGCAATAAATTCTCTTCCTTAAAGAAGTTGTGTCCTGACTTCTTCTCGAAAGAACCCCCCTGCGATTCGATCCTCGTAAGCGACCACCACCCGTAAGCGACCAATAAGTCTTCGCATTTTGGGTGGTCGCTTACGGGAGGTTCGACTGTAATAACATAAACGGTTCGGTTATATAATTACATTCAGGTTCTCGCAGGCAAGTATCATGAGAAATACAACCTTTAGTTAGTAAAGATTTCAGACATCCCCTCGAGTGGAAGGGGTGTCTGAAATTCATTCATAGATTCCCGTAAATAGATTTTCACCGTTATCAATCGATAAAAATCACTTGACTGCTAACGTGATTTTCATCGATTTCGATTTTTATCTATTGGCTACTCCGGGATGTAACTACACCCGGAACAGCATAAACGTTATTTTGAAAGGGCGGCAGGTCGAAATAGTGAAAAACTGGGCGCCTACAAACCAGAAGAGGATTGTAAACCTGGTCTTGAAGAAAATAAAAGATTTTTCAGATTTTTTTAAAAGAAAATTTTAAAAAGTGATAATTGTTTGATCCTTCGACTCTCAATTGCAACTTAATTGTCAACAAATTTACTGTTTGCATGAAGTCAGTTTTCATTTTTGGATGAACAGACGAACAAATAGATCTTCCGATATAAATCGATGAAATCGGTTAAAAATCAAGTTAAATCGATAAATGCCAAAAGTGCGTCATCGATTTCTAGCGATTTATCGATACGATCAATATGAATCAAGTCAGATTTACCGATTTTTATCGACTTATCGATTGTTATCGATTGATTATTCCGGGACATATACGCTATTATTGTTCGTTGACGTAGTGTAAAAACTACTGAGCAAACGTCAGTCCGGCCTTTCTTTTTTGTCTCCCGCGAAGTAGGTTCTACATAGTATCATGATCTACTGTTCAGAAGTTGATTAATTGTAAAGTTTTGATCAGCGTTGATACAGTAACCGAAAACAACACAGGCCTCAGGTATGAATCCAGCTCTGTTTCCAGCTTACACTTCAAAAGACGTTCGTTTTAAAAAATAAAAAAATAAAGGAAAGACGTTACGACAAAAACCTTTTCGCACAAGCAATCAGAACAATAATCAGTTTTCGTTTAGCGCAAAACATTCTTCGGGAACAACAGCAAAGAAAAAGGAAAGGCTACGACACCAGGAAATACGTACTGGAAATCCTCTATTAAGCCCCCCCGGGGGTTATAATTACACTGAAGCCCTTGTCATTCGACAATAATTGTAATTTTCCCCCGAGGATGACCGAACAGATACAAATTTTATAGCGACGATTAGAAAGCATTTCTAGAGGTCTAAAAATACTCTGGATAGCCTAAAAAAGTGTTTTCAATGCATTTGGGAGGAAACTGTCGTTGGGTGCCCCTGATAGCTAGTGGCCCTTTTCGAAATACTTCCATTTAAAAGCTTTAAATACGTTTGCTTAGACAGGAGAATAAATCCTCCCTCGACGAGTAATTCAGTGCGTGGATTGGCCAGCAACCTAATCAAGTGTACTCGAGTAATGTCGAAGCGGCTGCTTAATCTTTGGTTGATGATCATTTTGCTGTGCAATTTCAGTGTCACCCTTCTTGATCCCAGATCGTACCAAGACGGTAAGCAATAAGCGGATGATATATTGCTAGATCTTTTGATTATTCGCGTGGTGTTTGCAGGTTACGTTCGACAGGTTAGAATACAGGTCATCGTGCTTCAAATAAATAAACAAAACCAGAATTATCATATTTCATCCCTATCCAAAGTGGCGTTTTTTGAGGGGAAACTATTAATTTGGTTTATTTATCTATCAGGAAATCAGTGTCCTGTAATTGTGACCTGAAGAATGTGGCCTGTAAAGGAAACCTCTCTTCACCCCGGTTCCAAACCCTATTATCGGCTGGCTCCACGAGCACAAATTCAGTCTTCTGAGCACTACACGAGTGCCATTTTGCGCTAACAAGTTTCAATTCATAAAATATACTGATCTGGGAGGACGCGTGATAACTAGTGCAAAGGATATGGACCTCAAGGAGATCTTGAATTTGATGTACTGGTGTGATCACTTTATTCGACCCATTCCTCAACCCTTCATTAAATATCTCCGTGATATACGAAACCGCAAGTGGGGGCGCGTGACCAAGCTAGAGTTAACTAATTATGCAATGTTTAAAAAGGTAATGCCTTTTTTAGTGCAACAGAAGCACTGCTTCAGGATCTGGAGAATGCCCTGCATGAGATTCAGATTCTTAAGAGCGAATGCCCACAAGAATCAAACAAAATCGGAAAATGGCGGCAAAAGTGTAAACACTCAAAGTCGCTCAAACTTTGGCTATCAGTAGTCCATACTAAGTTATTCATCGCAATGTAATTAATTTGTCAAATAACTTTTTGTTTTGGCAGAAAATGACTGTATAAATTTCGGTGCTAGTCACGGGAAATTTCGACTTGAAAATTAACGGTATTTAAGCAAACCGCTTGCCTTAACTGTAGAGCAAGAAGACATTTACTTTTATTATCAGCTTGTTCTACATCTCTTCCCGATTTTATTTTATTATTTCTATGAAGTTTGAAAAAAATCATGACATCGACAGGGACCTGAACGAAATCCCACTGTTACTCTATGGAAATGACGAGCTGAATTTAAAAAATTAGTTACAATACTACCTTTATCACGAATAAGGTGAAATTTCAACGGTAAAGTTAGGAAGAAATGGGCTTTTAATTGATGTAACGTTTGTTCTGGGGAAATTAAATCGTTGTCTATAACAGAGCGCTAAAAACCACTAAAATTCAGGCAAATAAGAGATTGCGTGACAGATCGTGACGGAGGTTTTTCAATTCTGTTTTACGGATATTTAAGCCCGAACTCGATATTAATGCTGTTCATAAAACAACAGTATTCTCTTTTGAGAATCTAATGGTTTTTCCGTGTTATACGAAACTTCGTTCGTACCTTGTGTAAACAAATTTATAACTCCCAAGAAAAAAAAAGTTATGACATCGCGAGACGTCGGGAGGTGTTCTTTTCTCAGACCCCTCAATGCTTTAACTGTAGTTTCCTTTCGAAGTTTATCTATTTCTTTGTTGCGTGTGAGATAATTTGTCTTTATTTGTCGGTTGTGAGAACAACCAACTCACTCGTTTCATTTAACATGAGATCTGATCATGACAATAAATGCTATTATTGCCTACTTTTGACATCTTTGATTGGCAACAAAATTTCAGCTAGTCGTAAACAAATACCGTATTTCTTCAAACAATAGCCGGAGGCGATTTTTTTTCCACACCAAAAGAGAGCAATTATTCGAGCCAAGGCGATTATTTGTGGGAGATGATTATTTCAAATACTGCTCTCTAGAATTTGTGCCCTACATATTTTGTTTTATTATTAAACCGATCCATTAAATCAGGAAATAATCGCATCAAATAAACTGAAAAAGGCTTTTAAAGTGTTTTAAATTTGGTTCCTTGATTAATTTTCAAAGTCAATGTCCTTGCCGTCAGAGCTTAAATCGTCTCTGATCAGTTTTGCTGGATAAAACAGGAGATGCCGAGAGGGGTGGGGTGCGGGCGATTATTTGAAATATTTCCGTCAAAGGGGAGCGATTCTTAGAAGGAGGCGAGTAATCGAAAGACGGGTACTCTTTTAAAACACTGTCTTTGATAAAACTCCGGCCTTCAAGTTCTTTCGTCAGGGAGTCATACATCTAAATGGCATACATTAAACAATTACTGCTAAATGAACCTTGACATTTACAAAACGGTTTCCGTTTTCCTGCCCTAAAGATTAACAACATGTACTGTTTTCACTACAAGCAATTGCTGGCTTGACAACTGCAGCCCTTCACCAGGTTTGAAATCATGTCCACGAATAGCTTTTTCCGTTTGACTTTAATTTCTGATGTGTCAAGTCCGAAGGCTTCACAGATGTTCCGTAACATTGGTACTGCTTGGAGCTAATGACTAGCTCACAAATGTTGTAGGAGTCATATATTATCGGATGTGAATGCTGGATGCTCACTTCAGACAAAACGTTGTCCCTCAGCACCTTTTGAAGGTCTTCACCTGCAGTTTCATCCTCGCTATCAGGCTGGTCTACCTCAACACTTCGCTTAGAAGCAAGGCGAGAGAAGTAACTACTAATTTGCTGGCTCGTGAGAAAATCGCCATAACCGAACAACCTCTCCCCGTTGCTATCTTTCGCAGTTCTCGTGACTTTAGAGACGTCAGTTGGCCCGGCCTTCTTCCCGGTTCTCTCTCCAATTTGAAACTTGACATTTAGGTACTGCTTTTGCTTGTCAGTAAATTTCGTGCGACGTGACGGGGTCGATTTCAGTGCCCATCCCATCCTGAGAGTAACTGGGGTTGGTATTGAAGATCTACTTCCCTCTACCACCACTGGAATTTTGCTCGCGCCATAGTCCAGTTTAGTCGCGTATTCTATTATGGCCTTGTCATAGAGTGTTTCGTGCTCTAGTTTACGCTTGTGTTTTCCACAGTCTAAGTGTTTAACAAGCGATGAATGCCGCATAAAAGACTTGACTCATCCCTCTTCCGGGCACGTAAATAATCGAGAATTGGTAGCACAAAAAGACAGGGTGTCACGTGACTCATCTTCACTTTCGGAATTGTCTTCTTCCTCTGTCACAGGAGAATGGCCACCTGTTCGTCTCGGTCTTACCGGAACAAAGCTTGCACTGGCCTCGCTCATCGAAGGACTAGCCTCTATTGTCGGAAGTTCGAATTCTTCAGGAATGCTGAACTTTGTCCATGGCACACTTTTCCCAGGGCCAATGTCGTAGGCTCTCCATGTTCTTATCCCGTCATGACTGTAGTGGAGGTTACTGACGTAGCTCACCTTCTTCCACTTTGTGCTCTTGTTGGATGGAGCGTCAGGAGGACTGCAAACCTTCACGCTCACGCCGCGAACACCCCCACAAGAATCGATGGCTTCCTTCATCTGTGCAGCCGTCTCAATGTCGTGTCCGGAATTCAGATGTATTGCCATGTGCGACTTCATCGTAGCGGCCTTGCGATCGCACGCAACTTTCCCAGCCTGTGACTCAGAAAAATCAATCCGGGAGATCTGAAGGCCACGACGTTTGGCAATCTGAGGGGCTGTAATCAGGGTCTGCGCGCAATGATAACACCCAGCATTGTCGCTTCGAATATGGATGGTCTGCAGCTCTGGCATAACAATCTTGAGTTGTATAAAGACGTCATCAAGTATGGCTAACACTGTGCTGCTGTCCTGAGTGGTAGCACTGTCAAACACATGGACAAAGGTCATCATCTCCATTTCACCGTTGTTGCTTCTAATCCCAACTGATATATGCCGCGGTATCCCCCTTTTTCCGAACCAATCAGACTGACTTTCCCTGAACTTGCGAGGCAGAAATTTCATTGCCCAGTCAAGCACTAACAGAATTGAGGACACGCTGAGTTCATTCAAGATCTCCAGTCTGCATTCATCCTGATTTGTAGACCGCAATAGATGGGCTTTGAAGGCTTCGATACTCTGTTTTGCCTGTGATATAATGAACTTCAGTTCTTCTTTTTTATTGTCGGAGCATTCAGCGTTCTCTAAACCTTCCACAGACGAAAGAAGCAAGCATCGATCACAGCTGTCGTTATGGGTGTGGTCAAAGGCCAAAGTGTAGTCTGGGTCGTCAGGATCACTCAGTGGTCAGGCACAGTAGAGCTCTTGGAAATGTGAACCTGAAAATGAATTCAAAACAAGCGCTTTTTTCTTCGACTGCAAGACAGTACGCTTTTCCTCGAAAGCCGGTCTCTGAAGAGGCACGTAGCACCCATTCTCGTATTCACTGTGGATTTCCGCTACGGCCGCGCTAGGTTCGAGCAATAAAATTGGCGCTACGCGCCTCTTCGGAGGTCGCCAGTCTATTTTTGATAGACTTCGTTGTTATTTCTTATGGCAAGCCTCTCGACACGGCTATAAAGTAACTTACAGTTACTATAGCAATGCCTTTAAAACTCCTTTGAGGTACCTCTTAGCATCACAAAAAATAAGAAATTAGATCAAAGAAAACTAATCTTGTAGGTGAGATTCTCTTTTACTAAGTGCTGTCTTTGCTACATTGCTCTTAACTGCTGATATCCAGCCTCTCCACTCAGTCAATACCGCATTTTGCAATTACTACATCAACAAAAATTACCTTAAAATCTCCTTTGAGGTACCGCTTAGCTACTTTTAACTGCTCTTCTTTTCCTTGGCCCAAGACAGACCTAACCCACAGTCATCACCCAACTTTTCGGCGGTCGATTCAAGTTCCTCAAATGCCTTAGCCCCCTGCGCGCTGACGTAGTCCAAACCCTGTAAAGATTTCCTTGCAGAGACCGAGCAAATATGCAGAACCTTGTACAGAGTTCGGCGTCCCATCGGTTTGAATCCCCCTTCACTGCACAGTTCTTCGTATTGCGAAACTATCTGCGTGGGAATGACAGTTCTTATGACGTTTGGTATAACCAGTTCCTCGTTAGACAACAACTTGAGCTTTTTTTCGCCAAACGGGAGGTCCTGAATAATATGCCCGCTTGTAATAAAGTTAAGAAAGTGGCTTAATTGTCCTGGGGCCACATACATTCGTGTGTGATGTTCAGTCGGTAACACGGCTCCTCGGCCATGGAGAAGCTGATGGTGTCTGGCAATGTTAATTCTTTAGCGAGTGAGACCCGGGATCCATCTCTTGAGCATTTTGAAACTAACTTTGTCAGCCAAAATAGAGAGGATTTGTCGTCGTGTGCTCCAGTGGCCTGCTTTGTTGTAGCACTCGGTGAGGGCGTCAATTAGTGTCGAGTCAGCGTGGAGTTCGGGGTCCATTGGCAACTGACGTACCATTCCTCTTGATGACACTAACGCCTCCCACAGGCTATCTGTATCCCCTGGCGCAATTTCCTCGATTATGGCGTGAACGGCTTGGCGCGCTTTCCTGGTGTAATGGCGTTTAGTCCTTTCATTAGTACAATGCCACCTTTTATTTAGTTTAGATCTGATGGGACTAATATCTCTGCTAGATAAAAATTCATTCAGTTTATCTCTACTGCTGGTACCGTCAGGTATGGTCTCATCACCAGAATCGTCCGAGTTCCCCGGTGGTTTGTAGGTGCTACACGGTGTTTCTGGTGTGAAAAGATGGACAGGTGTTGAAGACGGTATTTCGTTATCGGGGTCAACCTAATGCAAAAATAATTTTGATCAGTAAAGACGGATGACGTGTTCTTCTGAAGCCCCAACAGATGTTATTATTCATTCAAAAATGCAGCTCTGTTTCTGATTGGCTTACAATCCAGGGCTTATTCCAGCTGACGAACTGTACCGGCCAAATTTTAAACTTTTTTCTATTACTGGACAATTGACGTCAATTGTCAAATAAAACAACAATAATGGGAGATTGGTCGCGCAATAACTACCTTGGTACTGCAGTGCTAAAGAGCGCAAAAAAGGCTGACAAAAGGTTTGGAACGTTGAGCGCGGAAAAATTTCTGACTACATGAAGATATTTAAAGAAAACACTCAGAAAGCCACGCGAAGGGAAGTCACGGGAGTGGCACATGGTGCTCCCTCCTCCATATCAATACTGGTGATACTGGCAACACTAGACACTGGGCCTTCGAAAACACTCCTTCTGCAGTCGCGACAAATTCCTGATTGTCCAAATACAACAAATATCTCCCTTAGCTCAAATATGCCATCAAAGTTCAAAACAAAGCATATTCACGTAGTGTTTGTATTGATAGCTGAGACCCTGCCAATCTTTTTTTTCGACGAGGAAAATTTATGGTAAAAAACTACAATTTTATTTTGGAGATATTTTCTTTTCTTCAAAAAACACCCTCTCTCAAATCAGGCCGGTGAGTGCATGAAGAACGCTTCCTGGATTAAATACCACCCCTAGAGGGGTTACAAGTGAAATAAGCACTTCCAACGTTCAAAGAGAGGCACTAACACCCTAAAAACCTGTAGTATTCAAAACACTCTGGACAAAATAATTTCGTGGTAATTTTTATTTTTTATCCTGCTCTTATGAAAAGCAATTAGGTTCTAAAACAGAAACTTCTTCGCTTTAAAACATACTCCTACCTGATCCAATTGGGACAAACTTTCCCGTTGTCTTAACAATTCTTTCGGATACTGCTTTGGAAATACCCCGATCTGCTTTTCTTTTTGTTCCATGTTTGGATAGTATTTGGGGTACACAGCACTTAGCAGAGTTACGCCGCCAGCCAATCCCAAGTTCACGCCTTTGATATGGGCAAATGGTGTCCGATTTCTGTGCTGAAGTCTCTTTCTCGCTGAAAACACCAACTCTAGCGAGTATCAGTTCCCTCTCCATGTTTACTCCAGAAAATGACCAGTAAGAGCAATGATCCGTAATATTCTTTGAGCAATTGCGTAAACTAATTATTTCAAGACTCCTGCTTTTATCTAGCCTATCATACGAGCAGGCTGTTTCGGTTATACTCTGAAAAGAGCACGAAAACTGCGAAAACGCCGGCCGTCGATAAAAGCCGGAACACGGAACATTCCGGAACATGCCGGAACATCCCGGAACATGAAAATAATTTTCATGAAAAAATATATATAATAAAATAATAATAAAATAGTTTTTGTAAAAATTAATAATAACGTAAAATAACAAAAACAAAAAACGAAAAATAATGAAATAATCAAGAAAAAGAAACTGGTATCCTCTCTGAGTATGAGAAAACAATATTTTGTCGAATTAAAATTTGTTGGGCGACTGATGGTTCATGCAAATGACAGTAATGAGTGAAGGCTTGCTTCTAAATTCAAAATATATTAAAATGGGTCGCGAGGAGGGTTTTTTTAAGCTTTCCTCACACAGCTACCTCTTGTAATTGTTTGCCGTGAGTTAATCATTTGGCGGTTATCCATTTACGGTTCTGCGATGGTCTGAAATGTCGGTGCAGTATTTCATGTCAAGCCAAGTCGGTAAGTAGCTCATTTCAAGCCAACATATAGTCTCCTTATATATTAC
>BOPM01000247.1:480404-493743 GCA_022179025.1 Porites australiensis
GCTATTGGAGGAAAAAGCTCCCGTGAATGATTTTGGAAGAACAGTTCCCAGTGCCGAGAAATACTTCTGTAGGTAAAATAGGTAATAGCGTCATTTCGTTGCTATGACAACCCCGATGTCATTGCAACCCTGATCATAAAAGATTTTCATCTTTATCTAATACAACTGCGGAGACAATTTTTCCAAAACTTTGTTTATGGCGACGTAGTTTATGCTCAAACTTGGGAGGTATTGGCCTTGAAAAACTGTATCGAGCCACCTTAATCATGTGATAAGTTGCAATTTATCGCGCGATAATGCAGACTTATCGCTAGCCTGCGAACCGCAGACGCATTTCCGGTCGTCGCTTCTCTCCCTCCGAAAAATAGCGTCTGCGAACCCGAGCGACAAAACAATTTCCGTGACGTAAAACCTTTTTAGCCAATCACGGTTTAGCTCTTAAAATCAAGGAACTAACTCGCGAGACTTCTCGCAGGATCGTGCGCGATGGATATGTTTTCAAGTCGAAATTGAAAGGACGACGTGGTTTGTGTATAGCCGTCCTTTTTTCTCAGAACGACGCGTTTACGAAAGTTAATTTACCAGGATTGTGGGACTGATTGACGAAATAAGTACCAAGAGGATTCATATCGAAGAAAAGATTAGAGGACATTTTTCATCTATTTGCCTACGTAGTCAATGATTTATCAGACGTAGTTGTTTTGATCATATTCGAAACGATAACTGTCCTAATGACAGTAGACGCATCATGCCGTTTGTTGCTTCTGCTCCTTTCTGGTTCCAGGCAGGAAAGTATACCTTGGAGAACTCTTCGATAGTTTGTCGTGTGCCGTTTTAGATATTTTTTTAGTAGATATCCTTTATCTTTGAAAGGTAGGACATGTGGTAATTGATTTCCCATGCGTGGTTGCTTCTTGGTTTAGATAGAACTTTGATCAGATCGAAAGCATTTTATATTTGTTCCGGTATATTTCTTTAAATACATATTCTTTTCAAGGATCTCATTTCCATAGTTTTTTTTTGAGATGAGTAGAAACGTCGTAGCTGAAATGTCATTTTGACTATGATCTATTTACTGCTGTAACTATTTATTTCACGCTGGGTCTGGCCCAGGTTTATAATATTTCAGATCATTGTATTGTGGCGATACTAGAATTATTAACGAGCGATTGTTAAAGATTTCTGAATCAGTCAAGGATGTGCCTGTATAATTGATTCACCACCTTTTGTCAGCGCTGGTTAAATTGAAATAAATAAGTCTGAGCGCGATTTCATTAAGCTATGTTGCTTTCCTTTCGCTGTAGCGATTATTTTGTCCAGGTTTTGTTTATGTCACGTACTACCGTACTTTATAAAGCGAAACCAAAGGCCCACGTCACATACATAGCTTAACAAGCAGTTGCTTCATAAAGAAGTCAGCATTCAACGTCGCAGGAAACCTTGTTATGGTCGTGAAATTCACGTTCCAAAGTGTATTTGGTAATTCTCTCCAAAATCCAAGACACTTCAGCGCGCGAGGTCGCGAGGAGTCACTCGAGCTGTATTCTATCCTTTGATCTGATTGGCCTACATCAAAACAAGAGGTTTTACGTCAAGGAAATCGTTTTGCCGCTCGGGTTCGCAGACGCTATTTTTCGGAGGGAGAGAAGCGACGACCGGAAATGCGTCTGCGGTTCGCAGGCTAACTTATCGCGCGATAACTTAGCAAAAAATATATATTGTAATATCCCTTCCGAGCCACCGTAGTAAGTAATGACATCTTTGCAGCACAGAATATAAATTACTCTTACAAAACCCCAGTGTCTTATAATATGTGTTTCGCGCACTGGCGAAGCTCTTTTGTGTTTTCTTCCTTTGTGCCTTGTAGAAATTTCCAATTTTGAGTCCGATATCGCCTTTTTTGCCGAGCGACACGATCCAGACCCGAGAGAGTAGCTATTTGGAGACATTGACACTTGGTTCCATGTTCGTGATGACTCCAGAGCCTTATGTTCTCCTGGGTGATGCGGGAGTTGGCAAAAGTGTAATAGCAGGAGCCCTGGCAAAGCGGGCACAGGATGATGGGTACTTAGGCGCTGCCTACTTCTGTCGCCACAATGATGTGACAAGAAATGATCCCAGAATTCTTCTAGGTACTATAGCTTGTCAACTTTGTAAATGCAGTGTTGAATACAGTAATTTAGTGGGAGGGGAGGGTGGTGTAAGAATGACTTAAGCCAATCGTAAGTTAGGTATTGGTGAGTTGTCTACGAAACTGTTAGAAGAACCTTTAGGTAAGTGCGCGCCTTGTGAACAAAGAAAATTAGTCATTATTGACGCTCTAGATGAGACGGAGTACAAGTCAGGGGACGATTTTCTTGATCTGGTTATGCACCGTTTTCCCCTGCTTCCAAAGTGGCTTTTGTTTTTTATCACCAGTCGCCCTGAAGACACCGTGCAGCTCACTCTGAAAAATTATAACCCTTGCGTTAAAATATGCGCTGGATACGGCAGACATCTTAATGTTTATCAGCAGCACGAGCAGGACATAAAGCGAGTTTTGGAAAAAAGAGTCGATTTTTCCTGTCTCCCCTGCTTAGCTGAAAACATAACAAAGAAGTGCAATGGGTTGTTCTTGTACGCGTTCTACATGGTGGAAGTGTTAAATAATTTAGCAGGTTCAGGTAGCATTGATGAACTGACTGAAGTTTTTCCAGGGGATATTGATGATTTTTTTCATGTCAATTTCAAGCGGACTTTTGATAAAGTGGGAAAAGATCTCTTTAGAACTTTGTTTGGTTGTGTTGCAGCTTCTCCTTCTCCTCTTCCGTGGTCGTTTATTTCATTCCTTCTAAAGAGAGAAAAATCAAACCTGGACGAACAAGAAGTTATTGACGCCGTTTCAATATTTTTGGTACTCCGAGCTTCTGATCTGACCTTTACCTTTCTTCACAACTTAATCCCATCCTGGCTGACCGACAGGAATAAAGCTCGGCGATTTTTTGTTAACACTACAAAAGCGAGGGAGTGCTTAAAAAACATTGTTCTGGAATTTCTTCCCTCTGTGATGGACTTCTCATCCGCGGAGAAACATCCGTCTGTCGAAAAAGATTTTCTGGACTACGTCTTGCAAGTTGGCGTTCGTGTTTTGTGTGGTTGCGATGACGCAGATTCGATGAAGATCGTTTACAACCTCATGACAAGCTACCAGTTTATTCAGAAGAGAATACAGGAAAGCCGGATTGGCGTTTATTCTGTGATTGCTGATCTCAAGCTTTCTGCTTGCTGTCAGACACTTGGTGATACTGAAAAGGTAATTCTGCAAGGAGTTTGCGGAGCATTGGAGAGGAATATCCATACTCTTCTGGAATGTCCACATCTTCTTCCTTCCTGCCTGCAAATGGCGTCCAAAGCTGTCCAATTAAACATGACAATTCCCGATGGGGTGTCCAGCACTTGCATGGAGTGGAGCTGGCTTTTAATTTCTTTCCCTGGTCGTAAGGAGGTCAGGAGTTGCTTTGCTTTTTCTCCTGATAGGAAGGTGCTAGCCGTTTTCAAATACGTATCCATCTGGTTGTACAATTCATGTTCCCTTGAAATGCTGCATAGCCCAGTCGATACAGACGAGTTGGCACCCGTACAACCTTTGGCATTTTCTTCCTGTGGTAATTTTGTCTTCTTTGGAAAATTTGACAGAGCGTTCTCAGTAGAGCGAAGAATTGTTGAAAAATATTCCCCATTACGGGCAGTTCTTTTTTCATTTGAATGGTGTTCGTTTACCCTTGATCGACAACACATCGTGGTAAAACGTACAAGGTTACTTCCTCCCAGGTGCTGGTTGTGCCTTTTAAATCACCTTTGTTTGTGGGCCAAATTGGAAGTTGCACAGAGCAGGGAAAGAGAACCCTTATGTCGATGTTGTCCTGACAAGCTGAAAGTGACAAGAAAATACCCCCAATTAGCAGCCTATCAAGGTTCGCGCATTGCAGCAGTGAGGCCATTGTTAGATCTCCTCAGCGAAATGAAGCAAGAAGAATGGTGTTCACTTTTACAAAAGGTACAACTTACTAAAGGAGATGGAACGTTTCTGGTTTCAAGTTGTGAGAGCTGTAAGACATCAACAGACTATGAAGCATTGACCTTGGAAGAGGTTCGTGAGTTTGTTATTGACCACTACTCTGAGATATTTAAATATCAAGTTTTGGATATGCAAACGGGTAAACCTGTGCTTAATCTAGCCTAATCTTCCTCCCGTGTTGAGGTGGGCCCAGCATTTGAGGTATGTGGCACACTTTTTACCGGCACGGGTAAAGCTCTGTCTCTCTCCAATATTGCTTTACTAAGCACTATTTGTCATCATCTTCTTTTCCGTAAATTTCTGGAGGGCTCTTTTTCTCTTAGGTCCCTATCCGCTCCAACATGTCGATTCATATGGTATCGGCCTGGTCCTGATGGAACAGTTAGCTTTATGGTGGATAAAGGTAGCGTCGTTAGTCAGGAGGTGAAACTTGTCATTAAAGACATCAAACGTTATGCTCCCGTGGAGGAGGATGTAGTTCTTTATGACACTCATCATGAGTTCCGTCGATGTGCCCTCTGTCTCCAGACAGGCACCACTACTGTTCTAGACAGCTTCCATCCCTATTTGAGGTTATCGGGCCTTGGACAGGTTCTAGTTGCGCCGTACAACTTCTTCTTAGACGACGATGACACTATTGAAGAGGTTAGAGAGAAAGCGTCAGCCTCATCGACTTATACATTTACCGACTTATCCAACGATGACACTTATGAAGCAATAGAAAGGGCTTCAGTCTTGTCGACAATTTCACCTATAATAGCGTTCGAACTGGAAAATCTCCCTGATGAAGGCAAAAAAGTGTTTTTCTGTGACAGTATACCTTGCTTATCACCACCAAGAGTGATATGGGTGGCCAAACCGTTTGTTAACGATGCCGAGACTGTGGTCTACTTGTTTCGTGTGGTACATCCATATCAGCAGCAACATTCCAACAACCCAGAATACGTCATCAAGGAGGTCGCCCAATTCGGTTTCACAAATGACCACTCATTTTTCTTGTACTTAAGTGTTCACGACACCCTTCACGCTTTCTCCCTTCAATCGGGTACCATTCTGCAAAGCGTCTCAGGAGTTAGCCCGTTATTCTTCAATTTTGAAGGGCAAGCTGGCTATCATTTTCAGGCCGATGACGAGGGTAAAACTCTGCTTCTGAAAGACTTCCCTTGTGATTTTTTGAAACATTTTCTTATTCCATTAGCGAGAAAACCAATGCAAGCAAACCTTGTTTCAGATGACACTTTCCTGGTTCTTTATGTGGACTCATTAGTTGCGTCGTTTCAAGCAACTGGTGATCGATGTACTGACACTTTATTTTCTCAACGTCTCTCAGGTTCACTTGGCCCTTGGCAAGTGGAGAAATGCGCATTTTCTTCGGACGGAAAGCTAATTGCCGCTCACCATGGCAAAATGATAACGTTGCACGATACAATCGGACAAAACGGTTGTCAGTTTCTATGTTCAGTTTTTGAAGCTGACTACGAATTTAAAGTCTTTGAGCTTATATTCTCAGCTGACAATGCCTTACCTCTTTTTTGTATCCTAGGGGACAGGAATTGGCCTTTAGCGTTTGTTTGGGACGTAAGGAAGAAGGGAGAACCACAGTCATTTGACCCACCACGGTTTCCTTCTGAGAATTCCTGCTGCTGTTTTACAGTTGATAACAAAATAGTGTTTTGCACTGAGCTCTATATTGAGATATGGGATCAGGCAGCAAGTCCATGTCATTTATTAACAAGACTAGCTCTCGATGTGCTTTACAACGAGACTGACAAGATTACCTATTGTACCGTTTCACGCAACAATGATCTACTGGCTTGTTGCGTTGTGGATCGAATCTTACTCTATTCGCTTAACGATCCTACTTTGGATCAGCCCTATTTGAACAAGCTACCTCGCGCCCATTTAGGCAAAATCGAGTTTTGTCGGTTTTTGAATGGGAATCACTACATCATATCATATGGTATTGATGGAGCTGTCTTCTTGTGGGACTTACGTGAGGGGAGAGCCATTTCGTTTATTAGAATTCAAAACTGGAGGGTGATAACATTTCTTTCATGACTGTTTCCCCAAAAGAGAACAAAGTAGTTGGTTGTACTTCATTCGGGGGATTCTTTCAAATAAGTCTGAACGGATTAAAATCCGAGATGTTGTCATTAGAGTGGTTTCAACTGGAAGGAATGAGGAAAGAGCACAATGTGTTAACCCTCACTGGAGCAGTTTGCCCCAATGCTGAACAGATTGCTGAGAACACGGACACTTCAAAAGTAGTGAAAGAGATGGATTTTATGTGTCTTTCTGACAGAAGTGAAGACAGCGATGGAGATGAAACAAAATTCAGGGGCTGATCAATAAGGTTAAACATCGCGTATCCCAACATAAAGTCGTGAGAGAACCATAACGTCACTTGTGAGGTTTGAAATGAACAGGCTAACCAGTTAGTTTTATAATTGAAGTATTTCACATCGCAGGATAGAAAACAATGATCAAAGTCAGTCGATAGAAGACATAGGCTTTTTGGGCAAATCATACGTGTTGCAAAGAAAGAAGTTGATGATGAAAGCAAATGAGACTTAAGAGCTTTACTACTACAAGAAATGAAATCATAAATCGTTTGTAAAGAACATTAGGTAAACGGCAAATACAGGTCACAAATGCTGCGAATCGATTACTTTCTAGGGATATTTCAGATGCTATCACTAGAATTAGTTTAGTAAATGGTTACAAAGTGAAAACCCGGCAACTATAATGTTAAGTGTAAACTGATATACTTACTTACACCCCACATCATACATAACTCAAACCAGACAGAAAAACCTTTTTTATAGTACTCAACCTCACCTGATGAGCAGATCCTGAAAGGCATTAAATGAGGTCAGAAACGCACTTTGCTTTAAATGCCTGCATGAACATTCAAAAACGCAGCCATCTGTGAATTCTGTTTATGTGACGCTTTTCTCAACCACAAATAAATAAACAAAGGCATCAAACCAGCTTTGAACAACAAAAGAGTCTTGATAGCAGCTGTGTTTCATGGTGCGGCGGCATTCAAAGGACAAAAAAAATCAGTTTAAAACTTCAAATTACACAAAGTTTCAGTTGTCGGTGATGAAACTTCAAGATGCTGCATAAGTGTTTGCGTTTGTCAAAACTTTGGCCAGTCTGAGTCTAGATTGATCCTGGAGCGTGACCAAGCTAAAAGCAAAGCCTTAAAAATAGAACTTCAAGTAAAAAAAAAAACTTCAAGATTTTTACTGGAACACACTCCAGTAGCTCCCCTTAGGTGAACAGGTTAACTTTTTGCCAAGACAAGCGCAAGCTGCTGTCTTGGATTACCTCATCCTTTTACCGCGATCTACTCTGCCCCTTCTGACAGTCCGTATGGGCAAGAGGGCGCACGCTGACGTCTTATTCAAATTTTCCCGCATCAATATATTTCCATGCAGTTTCTATAGCAATGGAGGCTCCGCCACTAAAGTGAATCTCTGCATAACGTCGTGCATTTCCAGATCTGTTGTCCTTTGACTTAAACTGTCTCGTAATGATAATTTTTTTCTTAAAAAATATTAGAACAAATAAATAAATAAATCGTAAGTGAACGTTAGATGTAATAGCCCATAGTTGACTTTATTTGCCTATGTGTGACAGTGTGCGTTAGAATTGCAACTGAGAAAGATGACTCATGAAATTAGAGAACGAGTTCATAGTTTGTTAGCTCAAAATTGTGTTGCATTTCTGAATAATAGTCTGAGTTTGATTATGGCCTTGCCAAAAAGGTAAAAATCGTAAACCAACAATCCGATTTTGAGATTTTGTAGAGAATTTTAACCTTACTTTATTTACCTTGATTTTACGACGTGCAATCAAAAGTGACAGTTTATTCTTTGACATTTTCGTACAGGGTGGTTATGTGCTCCTCAAAGGACTGCGTGAGCCCGAGCGTTTCGTTACCGTCTTGGGTCATTTCTCTAACGTTCTATATCCGATTTGAAAAAGACACCATTCGATAAAGCGTTTGCGAAACGACCTAGAACGTTAGCGCCGTAGAATGATTGCTACTCGTCTTTTCCCTTTGTCTCCCTGAGTAAATGATGAAGTCTTGTACAGCTAGTATTAAAGGTCATTCTAACTTTTGAATATATCGACAAATCCAGCGGTGTGACCATTCAAATAATTGAAATGAAAACTCTTTGACTGAGTACTTTCATATGATACCTTTCGCTATTCATCTTTTACAAAAAGAAATTTTGTGGAATATTTACTTTGGCCACATTTGGGAATGAGAGGGTTAAAAGGGGACCTCCACTGTTATAACAATGTGACCGGAACTCTGTTCTAAAGAAGATGGAACTTCCAGTAGTTGAAGTAAATACCAGAGGTAAAAAATCGCCTGTTTTTGCTATAAAATTTCCCGCATCACACATGATTTTGTAATTTTTTAACACATTTTGCTCTGGCCATTGGAGAGCTTAAGTAACGACAACGGCGATGGCAACAAGAACGGCAAAAAAATAATAGGTTAAATGAGCAAATCAATGATGTTGCGCGTGCATCATGATTTTTTTGTGAATTTCTTCGTCGTTGCATTTTGGTTCCGGCTGCTGTTGCATACCTAAAATTCAATTTTTAAATTCTCCATTCACTTTATGGAAAAAAAAAAAGTTGAAATTAAGTATTCATTTATACAGTTGTAAGTTAAAGTCAAATTTTTACTACAGTTGAGGTTCCCTTTAACTGAATAATGTTAGAACCTCAAATTCCGTTTTCCTTCCTCTCTTAAGGTGTACTATTTTGGTAAATAGGAAAAACAAAGGCTCAAAGTGACTGTTGTGTAAGCTATATTTTTCTAATTCAGATACATAGTGTTAGTTTGTAAAAACGTCTGGCTTGCCAGTTATCTACGAATAAAATAAAAGTTAACGTTTCTTGTTGTTGTTATGTCTTTACTGTCAATGTTTTTCGATTCATGATTTTGTTTTAGTTGGTTGGTTTGTTTTCTAATCTAAAAATATACCGCATTTTCTTGACTCTAGAATTTATAACCCACTTACTGAACTACACCGGTACATTATTTTTTTTAATATTTTTGTATCTCACTTTTGCAACGTTGAGTTACTTCTCCTGCAGTTTTATCAGTGGCTTGTCCGTAGTCCATTAGCTCCCAGAAAATCGCTACTTAGATTGAACCATGTTTGAGTTAAGATCACCCGCACTATGGCAGTTCAATGTGAAATTTCAGACCGCAATTGCCTCAAGATTACAGCCGTTATCAGTAATGTGGGTGCTAACTGTCTGGAGCTTGAATCCATTAAAAGCCACTTTTTCATGGACGTTTACAAAATATGTACCACCTCTGTGGACTTAGGCCATGGACCTCTTCGTGGATCCGGTCCATGGACTACCCCCGTGGACCCCACCCACTAATTTTTGAAGATGGGCTTTTCCAGGGGTCTAAATGAATTTTAGGAACCTTAATTTGAAGAAAATGTGTTAATTTATATTATCACGATTAGAGGATTTATTATCTATTTTTGTAAATATTATTTTACAATTGTAAGTAGCTATATTATTTTACGATTTTAATTACCTTTGTAATTCAGCCTTACATTAACAATGAGTTTCTTTAAATAAAAAGTCGTTATACTCTTGCTCAATTTTTTCCTACATTCCATACATGGGTTCAGTTTAGTCAGAAAGGAGAAACAATATTTGAAGGGGACATGAGGAGAGGTAGGGAGGAAGTATTCACTGACGCAGCTTTTTTTGTGTGCCGATTCGTTGTTTGATGATAGACACAACACAATGGCTGCCTAGGAGACTACATGTAGTGAGGAAGAGGTACTGCATGATGATTGAGTACCCAACTCCAGACTTCCCTTCCCTCAAAGCCCTTGGAAATGTTTACTGGTTGGCAAACTTATTGAATCCTGCTCACGAATCAAGCACAAAATCAGGATCTGCATATTATCAAACAATGTGGTTGGTCAGACGTCTTACAACGTTGCGGACACTTACAGGTTGGTCCATGTAAATTGCCATTTATTCAAGTCGAGATTGTTGTCGTACAAACACATTGACATTAAGCTTTCTCCGTAGTCTTATACGTAGCCGTTTTGGTTTCAATTTTCACGCAACACGAAGACAAAAAAAAAGAGCTGTGCGGGAGAATACTTCCTACCACTCCTCCTGTTCCCTTCAAATATGGTTACTTCTTCATGAGACTAAAACGAACCCATTACATTGGTATGGAATTGCAGACAGAATTTGAACAGGTGGAAAATATGAGGAGCCCATAAGCGTCATAAAATAAATTGGCCACAGGTTCGTGCATTTAAGGTTCCTAAAATTTTGTTTAGACCTCTGGTAAAAATCCATCTTCAAAAATTAGAGGTGGTCCACAGGGGTAGTTCATGGAACAGGTCCACGAAGGGGTCCATGGACTAGGTTCACAGAAGTGGTCCGTCCATGGACCAGGGGTCCATGTTCTGTATACGCCCCTTTTTCATCCTCTCATTTCCGTCGTGGTATTGTGAGTGTCTGTGAAAATTAACTAGTTCTACCATTCTCAACGAGCTTTGGCTAGATTTTCTCCAGTAAAAGAACTCTAGTGAGGACAATATTCTTACTGTCACAGTCCAATCCAGTGATAATGCACCCACCAATGTAAAGCCGGGGGGGAGGCAGGGCATGGGGTGGGGATTTGACATTTTTCAAAATCAATTTGCCAAAATCAAATTCCCTGCCCACGGGCACATCATTCCAGTCAAATGCAACCAAATTTTCCCACCCCGGGCTCCAGATTGCTATCAAATATCCCAAGGCAGAACCCAAGAAAGGCACAATGAAAATATCTCCAAATAAAACTCTGCAATCTTTATTTATAAACGTTGCTGATACATGTTCCTGTTACAGCTGCAATTATACGTTTTAACCATAATCCGTGTTACACTGCGTAGAATACAGAAATCTTTCAGGAGAAAGTCCACATTTTGTGAGTTTAAATATACCATTCTTAGTAAAGGGTACAAAGAAAGTCAGTGTTACAAGCTTTATAAAGTGATCGTAGCGAATGAGCCATACACTCATCAATTGTACTTGCAAGAATCGACTTGGTTTCTCTTTATTTCCGTTTACTTTGATACCACAGCATCTTAAGAGGTTCAATTGATCAAAAACACGCTAAAACAACCAAATTTGAAGACAAAACAGTGAAATTCACTCAGCTTTCGCTTGTTCCCGTTGGCCTCCATGATTTCCAGATCTTTCCAGACCGTACGGTGCATGCCTGAAGCATGGAAGCGGGAAACATATGTTGGGTCTCCGTCTTTTCGTCTGAGTCGGCATTCAAATACAGTGGAACCCAGTTGATACGGACACCAAGAGGACATGCCATAGTGTCCGTATTATCCCAGTGTCCGTATTAAGCAGGCTCTCAGCGGAAACGGCAGGAACGCATGTTTTATCGATATAAAGACCAAAGCAGACAGTTTTACGAGAAAACGTTGTTTAATTTCTTAACTGTAACAGTAACAAGTTCATCTTAAAGAAACCTCACGGTCATTTATCATAGTCTCAGAGTAAAATCTTTTGAGTATTAATAATAATAATAATAATAATAATAGTTTATGAACTTATTGTTCGCAGCTTAACATGAGAATGATCAGCTGCGCATTACAACTACATTACTTTAAAAGAAACAAATAAAAGATAATGCATTAAAAAAATAATAAACAGAATATATATGCATGCAAGTAAGAACTGAATGTAAAATTGCTCACCAATATAAAGTTTTAAAAAGATAAGCCTTAATATGCGCCTTAAAACTGTTCACATTAGTAATCGCACGAAGTTCTTTTGGAAGAGAGTTCCAGAGCCTTGGCGTCTTCGATCGAGCAGCTGGCATAGAAAAAATATACTATCTGAAGATCTAAGGTTATATAAGGACGATTTAAATGTTAGTAAATCGCATAGATATTTAGGAGCAAAGCCGTGAATTGCTTTAAACGTAATAAGCAGTATCTTAAATTCTATCCGGGTTTTAACTGGAAGCCAATGTAGACCACGAAGAAGGGGTGAGATGTGGCAAAACCTAGGGGCATTACAAACTAGCCTGGCTGAGGCATTCAAAACTCTCTGCAATTTGTTAAGCTGGTAGTTGCGCAGCCCATACAAAAGACTGTTACAATAATCAACACGAGATGTGATAAATGCATGGACAAGCATTTCCGTTGATTCTCGAGACAAATACTTGCGAATGCGTTTGACATTATGCAAATGGTAAAAGGCAACACCACATAACTTGCTAATATGAGTTGACAGAGTGAGCTGCTCATCGAACCATGCGCCTAGGTTTCTAGCTACTGTTACAGGACAAACATCAGTCGACCCAACCCTAATGCAATTGATGTTAACCTTGGCCAGCAGCTGCCTAGTACCTATAATTAAAAATTCTGTTTTATCATCGTTTAACATAAGATTATCTGAAATCATCCAACTCCTAATGTCACTGATACAGTCAGTCATGGACTTGATGGCAAAATCAGCATTCGCAGATCGATTGGGGCTGAATGATACATACAACTGCGTATCTTCCGCATAGCAGTGAACTTGTGGGAGGTGGCGTTCAACGATCTGAAACAGTTTGCGCGTGTAGATAGTGAAAAGCAAGGAGCATTGGGTATTGTAGTATTGTTATTTAAACGGGCAGGACAGTGGATTCATTTGAAAAAGTCTGTGACTTTACTTTAAGAGCAATGGCTGCAACAAAAAGCCAAGGAAGTGAAACGTGTGTAACAGGAGGCATAAAACTTTATTAAAGGACTATACGTAGTACAAGAGTCAAACACCGGACGAAAGAGAGACTGTTCAAAATCAAATGTGTCACGCTACTTTGTTACTGTTTTTTTTAGTACTGTAATAAAATTTTATTCACCAGTAAAAATCTGTCATTATTTGAACAGGGTACAATGTCTGCACTTATCACATAATTGTGACAATGAAAATAGACGGTGTGCAGATAACCAGTGTCCGTAAAGCGGGGTTCACAATATATGAGTTTGTGACTCGGAACACAGAAAAGTGTCCGTTGTCCGTATTAACCGGTGTCCGTATAAAGCGGGTTAAATTTAGAGAAAATATATGAGCTTTTTGTCGGGATTGTCCGTGTAAAGCGGGTGTCCGTAGAGCGGGGCTCCACTGTATCTCCACGTCGGGCAAAGAAAGATTCAAATATCCCCTCCCCTGGGACAGTCAAATGCCCTACCCCAGGGCCAACAAAGACAATCA
>BOPM01000247.1:522518-524852 GCA_022179025.1 Porites australiensis
CATGTTTAAGATGGTCTTCATCTGGACTGACGACAGTTAACTAATCATCGTAAAATAGCACCTTTCAATTGAATATCGGAAGTCAAAAGCAATGCCTAAAACTGTTAAACGAACGATCTACACTTAATGGGGAGTCCTAACCTCACACAACCCACAATCCCTTTACTCGCTCTGACGAAGGCTAGCCCTCGAAACGTCAGCTTTGGAAGCCTTTACGGTAGACCATTTACTTTTGTAACTCAGGGGGATTTGACGACATAGGGGCACTTGACCGCTTATTCTGACCACAAAAAGAAACATTTCAAAGCCAATTTCGACCCAGGGGCCGAATTGACCGGTACTTTAACAGGAGATAGAACTGAACGTGCAAGGTGCTTCGAGCGTTTTTGTCATTACTTTAATTCTAGGCTTTCGTTTATTGGCAAAATGACATTAACATGGCTGGTACCAAGGGTAATATTTATTATTGTTTCCCGAAATTGTCAAGGTTTCTCGAGGTGGAGCCGAGGAACTATTCCACTCGCGCTGTACGAGAGACAACCGCAACTAGTTACCTTATTCTCTCAACACCAAGATGAAGCTGATAATATTCCGCCCAGTCAACAGCAGATTCTGGTTTGCCACCAAAACGTCTACAACAGCAAAGAGACACGAGAACAATATTAAAAATATTTAAAGAAAATAGCCGAATCGGACAACACATGAAACTACTTACCGTAAGATTCTGAAAATAAGCCATTCCATGTATAAGCCCCTCCAAATATAAGCCCCCAAAAATCGTAACGCAAAAAACCCTCCGTTGAATCGCCCCTCCAAATATAGGCCCCTCGGGGCCTGTACTTGGAAATTGCCCTCAACTACAAAGTAAAACAAAGAAAAAACGGAAAAATCCTTCCAACTATAAAAGCTAGCCCAATCGATTTTGAAACGCAAATTTTCCTCCATATAAGCCCCTCAAAAAGGGCCTTTGAAAAATATAGGCCCCGGGGCTTATTTTCGGAATTTTACGGTATTTGGGGGTGGACATAAACAATTAACGATAGCTAAAGCAAAAACTTGGCCAGGTGGAAAAAACAGTTTGCCATTTGTTGAACACGTGATTTGAAAGTTCTCCGGTAAACGGAAACAAACTTACAGACAACTTTGGCTTCTGTGTGCCAATGGACGATCGTAAACGGAAATTGTAGCAAATCCTGAGTAAATAAGTCCTTAAATGGACTCGGAAATCGCTAATTTAGCCCCGTGACTTACTTGGAGAAGTCAGGATCGTGTTTCTTCAGTAAATTCTCCAGCTCGTTCAGTTCTTCCTGTTCTTTTTCACTGTCGGAATCACCAGCATCTTTGTTCTGCAAGAAAAGCAGATCAAGAATTGTCGTCTTCACCTTCATCGCTTCTTTTCTTTTTCCAACGCAGTTGTCCACCGCCGTTTGTCACAACCTCGTGCCCGGCCTGGGGGCATGGTTGCGTTAGTCCTTAGTTACGTATCCTGAGAAATACATATAGTTTACGTCATAGAAAGTGCGGCATACGGGGTTATATTCACGAGTTGTCAAAAACAACGAGTAAATATAAGAGGGTCTCAATGGGGTGGTGGCATTTACGGTTATCGGCTAAAATCTTGGCTCTTTTACGGCTATCGGTTATTTTTTTTCAGTTACGGTTAACGAAAGAGTTAAAAATTAACTGCTTTTCTTTCAAAAAGTTAAATATTAATTAACCTGTATTTTTTTGTATTTTTAAATCAAAATAAAGGTCTTCGGATCATCTCGGGATAAAATAAGCCATTCTTTTGAAAAATTTTCACATTGGATCGATCATACTTTTTATAAAGTAATCCACTTCTAATATTATTTTACACGTAGAAATGTCAATAGTCAATTTAAAAATAATCTTTGTGAAAAAGCAAAAGCAGACAAGCAAACGCCCAACTCAAGGCCGGGGCGACATTCATTATAACAAAAATGGCCGTTTTCACACTAGAGAAGGATTATTCGTGTGAGACGGGTTATCCGTTTGATGATTCGCGTCATAGATAGGTAATACGTCTTAATTTGAAAATGGAATAGTTTTAATTTTGAGTGAACAATCCGCCTGACTTTTGAAGACGGGATTATCCGTTCCAGGTAGCCTTGGTACAGCCGCCCCCTCCCCTCAGAAAAAAATCGGAGAAGGGGTGTCTGTGGGGAGGGCTCGACTGTACACAGGCTAGTCTCGGACGGATGATCCATTTCTAGCTCTAGTGTGAAAACGGCCAAAAACAAAATTCTCTTGTCCAGTGTTTTTAATGATAGCGAAGGACTGTACGGAACGACTGTCTGCCGTTGCCTTGTTCGT
>BOPM01000247.1:525226-553961 GCA_022179025.1 Porites australiensis
TAAATGGACTCGGAAATCGCTAATTTAGCCCCATGACTTACTTTGAAAAGTCAGGATCGTGTTTCTTCAGTAAATTCTCCAGCTCGTTCAGTTCTTCCTGTTCTTTTTCACTGTCGGAATCACCAGCATCTTTGTTCTGCAAGAAAAACAGATCAAGAATTGTCGTCTTCACCTTCACCGCTTGTTTTCTTTTTACCAGCGCAGTTGTCCACCGCCGTTTGTCACAACCTTTTGCCCGGCCTGGGGGCATGGTTGAGTTTGTCATTAAAGCAGTTTAGTTACGAATCCTGAGAAATACATATAGTTTACGTCATATAAAGTGCGGCGTACGAGGTTATATTCACGAGTTGTCAAAAACAACGAGTAAATATAATCCCATACGTCCTTTAATTAGTGCTACTACGAATCATACAAACTCCAGACTCACAATGGATCTGTACACCATCCAGTCCTCATCGTTTTGTCCAAAAGTATCTTCTTTTGGTTTCTTATGAGTACTTCGTGTCGTGCCGTCGTCACGAACTACAAAAATAACACTGTCACTATCAACGGTAAACTCATGCAATACTGACACTGAATTTTCCTTCGCCATTTGCGCATTTCCCATAATACACCTTGTTGGTCCCCCAAATTTGGCCAAACCTTTGTTTCAATTCATCCATAGCATCACAGTCGTATAAGAAGAAATTAATGACATTTCCTATGCAATTTTTTTTTTGGGAGGGGAGGGGGAGCAAACAAGGTGCATTATGGAAATGCGAAAATGGCGAATGTAAATGCTGCGATTTATGTACGCGGGACAGTATGACCCAACGTCCTTTCTCAGCGATATGCTAAACCGACAAGCTGGTGATCTTAGTTCAGTAACTGAAAGCAATTATTTTCAAAAGTACAGTCTACGCAGTTGGAGTCTGAAGAGACGCACAGTCTCTGGGACTGCCAAAAAAGAAGGCACAATCGTACAAAACATAACACATGCGAATTGAGGCGCGTTCTAATAAGAACTACTAGGTTGATTAGGCCTTTTTTGGTAAACCAAACGATGTCAGTGTATTTGAACTTCCACTAACTTAGTCTTAGCAGTTATTCAAAAGAATGAATATCTACCTATAGCAGATTCTACTGTAAATGTGCATCCTGCATTTAGGAAAGTTTATATTTCGTGGTCTAAATTACAGCGCCAACCAGTGGACAGTATTTTACAGACAGTTTCAGTATTTATTCTCGTGCTCGTAATCCAATATTCAAATTACCGAATTTCGTCCTCCTTTTTTTCATGTTGTATAGCCCAATCTACTCATATACACATGTACCTAAACGGGATAAAAACGCTCCACAGACTAAACTGTGCTGGTAGTCATAGTAACCTACCATTAGGATCATAAGCCAGCTGCGACAAAATCCTCATTCTTTCCAAGGAAGCATGGCTCCGTCTGCTTGCTAATTCTTCTCTTCTCTGGGTTCGCTGCTGACGAGCATCAAGTATTTCCTGACAAAAGAAAAATAAAAGAAAATAGCTCTTCACATGTCTGAAAAGACCGGAGCTCAAAGGACATACCCCTATACATCTCTTTTACATCGACTTGAAACCGACCAAAAATCGGTAAAAATTCTGACAACACAACCCTTCGCTCTTGATGTTCATACTTTGCAACAATAGAGCGTTGCCACTCAAGTGGGTAGCAGCTAATGAAATTATTGGAACAAAAGAGAGGTTTTTTTTTTTACGGGAGAAAAAAGGTTTAACTCCCAGGTGTTTCGTTTGGAACACAACAATGGCCGTCATTTTATAGTTTTGGTACAGCAATATGGCGGACGCGATGTCCCGCAATTGTTTCTGGGATAGTTACTAGGGATGCGCCGGTCAGCTATTGGCCAATTTTTTCCCTGTCCTTAGTAACAGTCCCAGAAGTCTTTGCGGCCAAGTTTTCTTCTGGTTTCTAAAGTGGCGAATGTGGAAACGCTCTGTGAGTTGCTGCGATATAATTGCGCATGCGTAAGGTATACAGCAGAGGTAAGTAGTTAGGTAAGTAGAGTGACTCTTGCTTTCAGATGGTTTATTTAGCATAGTTAATCTAGATATGATTCAAGTTATCAACGTGTGTTATCCGGCCTTCAGCTCACTTTTCGTCTCCTGTGTAATCCCGACAGCCACGTTTTAAACGTTTCCTCTCTTTGTATTTCCTCCTGGCTCTTCTGCTGTTGTAACTCTTGTTTTTTCTCCTCCTTTAATCTTTTCCCAATTTTATCCTCTGCTCCTCCTTTGGGAGTCCGCTGCCTCTTTTTGCTCTCAACCGGCTGCTCAGATACCACATCAATGATTTCATCTTTTTCTTTGACCTAAGAACATAAAATGGAAAAGTCACAGTTGTTATCATCGGTCCTAAGAGCCTTCGGTAACATTGCTATAGGCCATTTGCAAAACTTTCACTTTCAAAACAAGGCTAAGAGCAAAAAACCTTTTTTGTGTAAATGAGTTTTATTTGCATGAGAATAAATAATCATTTTCATATCATTAGCTTTGCACTTGGCCTCGCTTTGAAACAGAGGCTTGGAGCAACTCGGAAATGATGTTAAATTCATTTTTCACCTCAGAATCCAGTTCCAAAGCTGTTTGCATGGCTACAATCTTTTCCTTTCGTTTTCGGATAGACGTCGTCAGATTCTTTATGGCGGATTGCAAAGCCTGTCATTAAAAGTGGACAACAACAAAAATACGGTATAAGCGTTCACCTTAGGAATTAATAAAAAGATTTTCAGATCTGGGCCGATTTGTTCGAAGACTTACTAGCTTCATTCCTAGGTTATCTGTAAACGAAGCATATGAGTGGTAACTAATCGTCCGAAACTAAACTCACTAACCATCCCTTGAAAAATACAAGCAGGACTTCAGAATCGAATATAATTTTGCAATTCCTTTGCTTTTGCGCCGCCATGTTATCTGACAGGCTGAAAAATCTCGCACCTTTTTTTTTAACGAATCAACTGCTCGCGAATTGCGCGGACCCATTTCCCCGCGTTTCGCTGCAACTACTTGCAATAGAAACTGTTAATTGGTTCATTAGTTTGTCACTGTCCAATGTGATTGGTCAGAGTGATTCTTTTGACAGATTTTGACCAACATCGGCTTTTCAATCGATATTCAATCGATACGAAACAAGTAAGATATTAAGCATTTTTCTCGACCCTTGGCATCGATCTGGATACCATGATCTCAGAAAGTTTGAAAAGTTAACTTAAAGAATAGAAAAATACGATATTTACCTCAGAACTCTGGAAGCCTGCCTCTGTTAGTGATATCTGTAAACAAAAAACTGCCCTTTAAGAATTCCTCACTACAAGTTAATCACATACATTTGCACTCTTTCAACTGAAGTGCTTAAAAAACATTATGAATCCTTATTCAAAGATAATCAACGTGAAGGGTCACTGTCTGAAGTATTTCACCTGGAATTCCTTGATATTTGAAAGTTCCAGTGCCTGAATACTCATTAGATCTTGTAGTCTTTCCTCTTCTTCCACAAGCTGAAAAAAATGGGGAGGACGCATCACGTTACGGCCTGAGACACGAGCAGCTGAAAGAACCATATGGTTATGATTTTCCCACCATCTTCTTATGCTTTCGTTTTTCCGTTTGCATTCCAAGAAGCTCTTTTTTTGTTCGGGAAAAAAAAGAGGATTTGTGCAGAAATATTTGTTTCTTCCCGTTATATAAATTCACGGATCTTTTTGTCAAGCCACATTCGGTAATAAACCGAAAACTAAGCAAACGCGAAGCAGGGAAAATTATTAAACACTGAAATCTCCTGGTCATTTATTCGCGAAACAAGAATCTGGGACGTCCTAAAGTATCAAAATGTGCCATTCCACACATATTTTCTCAGAACACACTGTTTCGATGATTGCTTTGTCACCCTACGACAAATCTAAATGGCAATTAAACCCTCTCACTATCAATTTCGTTACAAAATTTACCGGCCACACTAAAGACCATGGTCATTTAGGTTATAGTTTTATAAATAAACCCTCACGCGTTTTGGAGAAAGGGGGTTATAAATGCGAAAGATCAAGTACAAAAATCCAACCTTTTCTTCTCTTCTTCTCGCATTTATTTCTTGTAGTCTTCTCCCCTGTTTCTGCCTTCTCAACTTTTCCTTTTCTTCACTCTTGGGGCCGTTGGTTTGAGGTGCCTGAGCCTGTTCAGAAGAAATGCTTTAGAATTTCTGAGGTTTTACTGTTCGACAGTACCCGCTCCCATTGCAGTTCAACTATTGCGAAATTGTTTATAATTATCTGGCAAAATTTAACCTTCAAAAATAGTAAGCAGATTTCAGGGTCATGAGTCCGAGACTTGGGAAACCTGTGCAGAAAACATTGCATGAAATGTGGCAAGTTTTCCCTCCTCTACGCAACTATTTAGGAAATTCGCCAAAGTATTATCCTATGTGATTCGCCCGGCATGATACACACCTTAGTTCCAAACATCGCATTTTACACTGGTGATATGACTACTTTTGAAGAGGATTTAGTGAAGTACGTATAGAAACTTTTAAAATCAGTCAAAATAGACGGACTAAACAGCAGATTAAATCAGACGGATTACCCTATTGCTACGTAATTTTGCGGCGTTTTTCGCAATTGTAAAAAAAATCGCCAAGTTAAAGACCCGCGAATAAACATCCTCGCGAAATTTAGACACGCGACATTTAACACATATAGAAAATTCAACTCACAGAACAAAAAATGTAATAACAATAACAGGATATGTATCGACGAACACACTGTCCCCAAACATTTAACTGCTTTTACTAGTAAGTTCCAATTTGTATCTGTATTTGTATCATCTCCATCTGAATCGCTAGGTTCCTACGAGCCCCTTATCTTAAAATCTTAAAGAGTTCAAGTAAAATGAAGTTTAAAATGCTTGAATTTCGAAATGTAATGCCCTTTTGTTCTTTTTTTTCCTATTGAAATCGCAAAAGTAAAACCCCGGGAATTACTGTATTGTGCCACCAAAATCGCGAAAGAAAGTACCCGCCAAATTATGTACCAAGATACGCGTCCAAAATGCACAACGAACCATTTTCACGAGGACGGATTAATCCCGGGGGGGGTACTGCCATATATGGACCATATAAGTATGTGCCGCTGTGAAGAGTATGGTTGTCAAGCAGTTTACTCTAGGATAGGGTATAGAAATCAGAGCATTTGGGTCTAGAATAGGGTATCATTTTTCAGAAAACTGATCAGTTGGTTGAAGATTTTATGTAGACTAGGGATTGTGGTATAAGGTTTGTTTTGGCTAGACTGTGCTAGTGACCTCAGTAGTTTCTGGAAAACAGCTACTCTAGGATAGCGGGGATTTGGGGAGTTTACTCTAGTATAGGGTAGCAAAATTCAGCTGAACTAGCTCTAGTATAGGTTAAGGGTTCCAGGGTCCCAGCGGCACATCACCACCCAGATATTCCTAAAGTACCCCCGGGGGATTAATGTCGAGAAAACGAACCAACTAGCCTCAAAAAAACAGAAAGCTACTGGAAACGCCATTTGGCCACTAAGCTATTTTTGCTATAATTGTGCTCTTATCACAAGATAGTACACCCACCTGAGCATACGGCAGCTGAATTTTATAAACATGATCATCATAATAATCTGATGATGCCCACTCCTCAAGCTCCTTCGAGTAATCTGTCGCCATAGCTGTGTAACTGTGCACTAATTCCTACAACAAGAACAGTAAGATATTCCAAGAAATGCACGCTTTGGCGAAAATAACGAATCTGTCGAAAATTTGTAAAAGTTTGGCTAATATTCAAATGGCTTGGCGAAGGGGCCTTAGGTAGCCTGTGTAAAGACGTTCCCTCTCCCTCAGAAAAAAAACACAGGCTAGGCCTTAGGACGAATATGGTGAATTTGGCGAAAATGGCGACTTTGGTGAAGATTTGCCAAAGTGTTAGCAAAAATTCAAATGAAATGGCAAAGGGGGCTATGACAAGTGGCAATGTTGATTTCTGGACATACATGTAAGTGAGATTAGTAGGCAATTAGATCGAAAAAAACTTAAAAGGTTCTCCGCTTTTCACGGATAATGAAACAAATAAAACAAATGGAACATAAATGTAACAAGGACAAGAATCGCAACTGGTAGGATGCAGCCCAGTTGGCTATTCACAAGCGCGGCAGAGGATTTGACCTTGGGCGGGACTTGAACGCGGGGCCTCCAGATTACACGTCTAGCGCTCTAATTAAGCTCTCGGCCACGCTGCTTCACAGGCAGTTTAACTATACTATTGTTGAACCCACTGTAGGCTCTTCCCACTCAAATCCTCCGTTGTTGCTTCTGAAATAGTGTAGCTTCCCTTATTCTATTCTTTGAATTTTCAGTACGGCTATTATTTGAGGGCAGTGCTTATTTAGAGCCAGTGAACTGAATAACAGAAACACGTAACCTGTTTTCTTTCTTTTTGTTTTATTAAAAAATGACAACAACAGCATAGGATGTAGTTCAAAAATAATAACTTTTAAGGCCCACGTTGCCCTCCAATTCCCCTTCAAAACAAGTCATTAAAGTATGTTAAAAACCATAAGGCTATTAAAAAGAGCTGTATCATGAACTTGAGCCAAATTTAGCCACTATGGTAGACTCCAAATGAGTCCCATACAGGCGAAGATACTGCTTACGTCTCATGCAAGTAATTTACACTATAAGTTCTTCATTTATTTCTACTTTCACTCCCCCATAAATAATGAAAAGATGCACTAACCTGTGCTCTGGTGAGCGTCATCTGAGTGGCATGATGTGGGTATTTTAGTTGTAATAGTCTCTGCATGAACCACGTTGCATGGGAACCACCCAGGTTAATCCTTTATTTCACAAAGCAAAGAAATAAATTTACCTTAGTTTAACAAAAATGTCGTTTTTATTCCTACATGTACAGACCATTAATCATCATTCAACCACAAATGGTGCAACTTTTAAAGCTGTGAAATTCTGATATGCCAAAGCATTACATCAATTTTTTAAAAAATGATTACATAAAGGGTTAAAGAATCCAATCCCCCTCCCCACCTCTCCTGAAAAAATCTTGAATTTCAGTTTGTCCTTTACTCAGGGCAAGCAACTACCAGAATCCTCCAGTTTGTTGTTTTCTTGTGCAAACTGAGGCTATTAGTGCTTAAACCTCTGCAACATTGACAAATCTAAATAAGAAAGCAAAACTGAAATGAATTCTGATAGTTGTAGTCAAATGTTGTCATTATGAAAATGGCCAATGGCTTAATAATTTAGATACAAGATGATTGGTTGACTTGCCTGAAGCCTTACCCATCAGAGAGGTGATCTTAAAAACTAACTTTGCACAGCAACAGGATCTACATACTTCCCCTGGACATCTGGATGGGACCTTTTAGAAGTTCTGGGTAATTATATAGAATTCTAAGGTATTTTTGTATTCTTCAATACCTTTTACAGTTGCCAGCATCCAGTCTTCCATTCACCACTGGAAGGACATGACTGACTTGACAACTTGAAGACACAACCAGAGCAGTGGTTTTATCTGTAGTGCGTAATGAAATAATTTATCAAAATTAAAAACATTGGGAACTGCCATGAGATTGAATGAAACATGCTGTCAGACTCAGAAAACCGTGAACACCTGTAAAATTTCAAGAATGTTGATTGTGTAGTGACCAATCACAAGTTCAGGACACCTCAAAACCGCAAACTAATCACCATAACTGCTTGCGGTTTAGTTATCTCTAGTCTGAGAACACAGGTGTATTTCCGGTCGTTGCTTCTCTGCACCTGAAAAATAATGTGTGGTTAGAAGCCACAACTAGAAATATGTCTGTGTTCACAGGCTAAGTTATCTCAATACTCATGCCTTATTGGCTATTTTCTCACAACACAATAACATTCTATAGAATAGTCTTTCTGGTGTTCACGGTTTTGTGAGTTTCACAGTAGAAGATACTGCTTAAAACATGAAAAAACATCAAACAAGGCATGGATGGACAAAATTGAAGAAGATCACTGAAACCAACTGCCACCTTTTTCTGGCCCTGGTAGGCCATGAGCAGTGTCTAATTTTTCTTTTGAGACAAAAACATGGAGGTGAAAAACTTATGAGGATGAACCATGCATGGCTCTGAGGAAAGAAGGATGACTACATACAGACGTCTACCATGGCAACATTGAATTAACTCACCTGAACTGGGCATGTTGTTGTACAAACTGAAAAGACTGTCAATACCATATGCCACGCTTGGAACATTGTAGCACTCAAACAGAAGCTCTGACATGGCTGAAATTAAATTTTAATTTTATACTCAATACCTTGTTGCAGAATTATGCATATATGCCACAATAACACTCTGTTTGAACTATAGAGGAATATATGTTACAAAATTAAAGTTAAAATTTTTTAACCAGTGTTGATTCTCAATTTGCCATTACTTTTAATAAGGTCCCAAAAATTAAATACCGGTATGTAAAAGTTAGCCCAACAACTGGTGCCTGGTTTCCAAGCAAACAATACAAACTAGGAAAGCATCATTCTTCCTTCTATTGGTAAACAGCAATCCAAACCTGCCATTTTATTTTGCATGAATTCAGAGTTATTCTTTGAAATTATTAAATGTAAATGCCAAGAGTAAAACAAGAGGATGAACAGAAAGAGTTTACCTTTCTATTGCCTGAAGTTTTTTCTTTTTTCTTTTTGTTTTTTTTTTCACAATGAATTCAAAATTTAAGGTGCGCATTATACGCAGGTAAATATGCTAAGTTATCAGAGACTATTCAATGGTTACCGGTAACTAGAGGACAGCCTGGATCTTTTTTAAATATTATTGACAAAGTCTTGCTTGTGATTGAAAGATTGTGAGCTTTATTTTGGATACATGCTCCTCCAACACAAATCATAATATTATCATTTCAGTGATAACTTACATTGTCGGCAGTAGTTAGGGTTGCATACTGGTTCTGTTAAAACAAAAGGATGGTTGACACTTCCCAGTGTGTTGATTCCAAGGCGACTGAAGATGTGATCAAAGACTTGCTCCTGAAGGGATTAAATTCATTCATTTTATAGTACAATGTATTCATCAATGATAGTTTTTAATTAATAACGATCAACACAAATACAGGTTTGTAATGACCTGCAATTCAACTGGGCCTCTGTTTGGATATACCTGCAGATGTTGATTTCAAGTCTGCGCATTTTCCATCAAATCATTAGCCTGCAAAAACATCCGTTTCTCCTCGCTCTTCGTCGTTGAGGACGTTTCACACGGAGGAACGTCTGCAACTCAGCGACAGAGATTCCATAATGATGACGCAAATCAATGTTTACATGATAAATTCGGTAGTCATGAGGTTCCAAATATAAATTTGTCTAATTTTGCGTTTCTTCTGGTTGATTTTGGTAAAGTGTTGTGTTGATCTGCCCACGAGCTCCAGCAAAACCCAATTGCTTCTTCTAGAGAAGACTATATTCCACAAATATTGACTGTTTCGTTAGAGATTCTTCGCGTTTACATTTGACCTTTGTGGCCTTTTGTCTTTTGTCTGTCATTTGTGAACATAGCTAAAACAATGTAACTGCTCCTTCGACCAATCAGCGCTTCTGACCGGAACTCGACAGATTTTACATCATCAGTATGGAATTTCTGTCGCTGAGTCACAGACGTTCCTCCGCGCGAAATGTCCTCAGCGACGAAGAGCAGTTTTTCAAGCCTAACTGTTGCGTATCTAAAACTGTTTGCGTAGGAACACTACTAGCAAGCTCAGCACAACCACAATGATGACAGAAAAGAGAAAATAAGCAAAACTAAAACTCTGAATGTGCAGCACACTTTTTGGCGGGTAAATCTTTGCAGTTATTGCACAACAAGCATTATCGAAATTGATTCATAAATAGAGATCTCATCGCGACTTTGATTTTGTCAGAAATACCCATTCAGAGGCTCTTAATTCCACCTTTAAGGTGTGCGCTAAAATGTACCCATATTTAGTATCAGTCTCGTGACTGATAACTCTCTTCAGTTTTCTCCAATTTAAACATTTTAAACTTGCCATGCCAAAACTTTGTCAAAAAACATCTTCCTTGGCCCATAAATAACTACAGCGTAACTAGAAACCAAGTTGCTGGTATTTTGAATGGTTATAAGCTGCGATATGAAACAAAAATAGAAAAACCAAGAGAGAGATATTTTTTTGTAAAATGCAGTTATATGTCACTTGGAATTTAAAGTACCTGGCATTCATAGTTTGTGACCACATCTCTGTCAAATTGACTGCGTAGAGCCCATCTGACTACCTCAAGATTGCCGATATCATTCCCTACACAGACGCTATTAGCAGAAGGGTCAGTATCCTAAAGAAAAATATTATTAGTAAATTAGCAAAATATCTAATAATAAACTGTTATAATAATAAATTTAGGCAAAGACATCCAGTGAAAGGCTCCTACGTTTAGACTATACAATAAATAGATTACCATAGGCTATGAAAACAAAAATCATATCACAGCATTTTCTGAAATGTCATTGTGAACATTTATGAGTAAAAAAAACAATCCAAAATAGGTCAATAAACAGTACAAATGTAGTTACGAGTAAATATAACTTTTTTAGTGGTTTGTTCTTAGGTCTTAATTGCTAATTCACCATTCTGCCATGCATTAATAATCATTCCTTAATAGCTCAAGAATTCACACAACTTTTGGCTTCACAGTTACAAAGAAAGAAAATATTTTAACATAAAAAGATCTTTTACATGTATACCTTCTTTCCTCTTGCTTTTGCAACCAAGTTTCTGAAGATTAGTCTCGGCTTATTGTCAATGGCCCAACCAGCTCGACAACAGTGGCCACCTAAGTAGCAACGGAAAGAAAGCCAAATTAAAAATAATATTTACTGTGAGTCAGCATTGAAAACCTGTCAACTCTTATGTTTAAGTTATAAGTCTGACAGCTGCAGGTAACTTCCTTCTCACTCCAGCTTATGCTTGTTGCCAAGTTTCTCAGTCCAACAGAAAATCTTAACTAAAATATAACCGACAAGGTTTATTAAGTAAATTAGGCTAAAACAATGAGTGCAAAGAGAGAAAATTCCATGTGATTTGATCAAAATCTCCAATAAAGTTGAAGCTTGAAGCAACCACCTCTTGTAAGTAACCAGCTGCCATAAGTGATCACCTATTCAAAACACCAAAATTTTCCTAGTAAATCACTACAGTTTAAACCTCTTGTTAATGAGCACCTCTCGTATGCAACCATGGTCCCTTTTTGGTACTACCGGTATCTAATGGTTTTAGAAGTCTCCATTGTTGTTATCCTCCTGTAGGTCACCACTTGAGGTATGGTTTGATCCCTAATGTATGCTCGCCATATAGAGGTCCTGCCAGGGTAAATTCCGACAAGCGACATGGCCCAAAAAGTAGCAACAGAGCATAAAATGAAATCATGACAAGGGACAACCTCCCACAGCCAAACTGCACCATTGACAGCAAAGGGGATCTATCACCAGTCAAATTATTTATCACCAGTCTGAATGCCAAGAAGAAGTAATTTTGTTCAATTTTCCTTGGTCAGTTTGTCATGACTGTAGCCTTCTTGGGAACTTTGAAACTTTTTAAATGACATCACAAATCTTTGGAACGTCTTTAAAAATCTTTTTTTAAACATCGTCTGACATGAAATGTCCACAAATCTTTATATCTCTTATTAATCTTGTCTCAGCTAAATTTGGTTACTGTAACAGTACTGTGGTGTGGTAATTGTAGGTGTTTATTGAGATCTCTTGCATTTACCCTCGACTTTTTTTAGAAAAAAATATAATAACACAATACTTTGCTCTATTACAGAGTCTTGATCATAATTCTTTCACTTAAACTTTGATAATACCAGCAGTGTATTTTGTGTACTGTCTGTGTGATAACGGCATCTGGGGCAAACTTGTAGCAAAACGAAAGTCACATTATTTTCTGCTATTTCGCAAATACCTTTGAAAAAAAAATTAGATACACATTGACAAGTAAATTAGAAGTAGAGCTGTACTTACCATTGTCAATGATTAGTGGGACAGCGTTTTCTCGAAGGCTTGGTGAATAATCATAGAAGGAATCTGGCGATGTTTCAAAATCTTGGAATCTGAATATATGAGGGTCTACTTCTAAAGAGGATGGAAGATAAGATGCAAAATTGATACTCTCAGCGGTTTACAGAGTAACTTGCTGATCTAAATCGGTGAAGGGCAGGATGAAAAACATTAACTCCTCATAACATGTTTGACCAAGGAGCGCATTTAACAGCTGTACTTCGCATAGAGAGTATCGTAGATCTTGACGAAAAAGCCAGATCGACGCCTTAATAATAGCTATAACTTCTTTGCAAGAGGACTATTAAGTTTTTATGATATGCCTATGTTCACTGTAAGCATAATTTTTGAATTGATTCAATGTCTTTTGATTAAAAACTTACCACTTTCGTCCGCCATCTTTGGTGAAACAGCTGAATTGTTGTGCAGCGGTGAATGTTTGACAGAGGATACTACGTTATGTAAAATATACTGAACTGATTTTCCTTATGCGTCTTTGGGAAGGTGTTAATTTCATTTTCTCTTGCATTGTCCAAAGTATTCAATCCCAAGGGAAAAATTCTACGATCAAATCTAACATAATTTTGTTCTTGCACAGAATTAATAACCAAACTGATGAATTCACAGAATTTTTCTGTAAATTCACGCCGGCATTTGTTGAAATTTGTTTCATTATGTAATGATTTACGTAATGATTTGTTATCAAATCATACTGATGACACTTGATTGACCATTGTAATCATTCCATTGTATAAATTGTAACTTTGAGAAACGACTGTTTTCCAGGCTATTGCAATACTGTAACTACAATAGTCATACAAATAAAGCTTATGTGGTTGTTGTTGTTTATTGTTTTTGTTACCATTTCTTGTTCTTCTACCTATTTATCCGTCCATCCATTTAACCAACCTTCCTTCTTTCCTTCTTTCTTTCCTTCCTTCCTTCCTGTCTTCCTTGCATTCATAACTCCTACCGGCTTTCTCTTTATAGTTCTTTTCACTACTTTTGACACGGCCATTTTCCGCTGGTGTTATATGATAGCACTTTTGTGTGCAAAGGATTTTTATCCATTAATCAGTGACCAGGGGCGCTTTCCATTCAACCAAAACTTTCGAAAATTTGGAAACAGCGGCAAATGGTACAGAAATTATTCTGAAACTGTTGAATTTCCGAAATGTGAACCATTCAACCGAAAATTCTAGAAATCCAGGGAGCAAAGTTAAATGGAAAGAAAAAATTTGGGTATACCTCGCGAGGTTGTCCTCTTTTTTGGAAATTTTGGAAAATACTATTCCATTCGCTACTGAAAGTCGTCGAAAATTCAAACTGGACGTTTTGGTTGAATGGAAAGCGCCCAAGGTTAACTGGAGAGACCTTTCGCGGGTAGAACCAATAGGACCTTCCAAACACATTTGTGCGAAAAAAAAAAATGAACGAAATTCCCTAAAGTTCTTTAGGTGTAAAATATTTTGCCTTCCGTTTTTCGGAGATAATAGTGTTTTATTCTTTGATTAAAACAAAACAAAAATGCGATATACCGTATTTTCTCGACAGGCGCTTATTCAAAATTTGCCTTAAAGGAGAGAAACTTCAAGAAAGGAAAGGGAGCGCTTAATTGAGGTAGGTGGGGTCGCTTTTTAAGTTTTCCTTTCAACGAATTGTAACTCTATTATGGCTAAATCTTTCAAAGGAAAACAGAAAGTACTACTGCAACATTATCCACGTACTGACGTTCAGCTGAACGATTGTTAAAACGTGGTTGCATTGGTAATCAAGCGTACAGTAGTGACGCTCATCAAACAGATTTATCGGTACGCACGTATCGTATTCGATTATCGCATCGATAAAGTAGCGTTAGGCTAGACCAGTTGTATCCCTATTATTCAAGGAAGTGAGAGAGGAGAAGCGGTGGTGTTTACTCTAAGTATGGTATGTAGTATTTTTATTACGACAGCTTGGTGCAATTGAACGGGCATAGAGAACCCCCGGTACTTTTCCGTCTCCAAATTGAACCCCTGGCCCCCTCCCCCCACGGCCCCCACCCCTAAAGGCTGCTGCTAAGTTCTTCTATTTCTTGAAGGATTATCATGTTACACCCTCTGTAATACTAGACTGCTTGCAGTCCGCCTTATCCTTCTAGTTCATAATTATCTCGGCCAGCGCGAGTGCAAACCACGACGTTATGTTACGCTTATGTTATGCTTACGCCCTCGTTTATCGCGGCTCGCGGTTTCGCCCCTCGCGTGCTTGAGTTTCTCGTGCAGTAACTTTGTAAAGAAAAATAAGAGACTGCTCGCAGTCTACTGTAATACTGATTTACATATTAAGACTCACTTTGCAAAAATGCGAGGCTTAACTCTGGGGAAGGAAAAACCGCAGCAGAGCTAAATTAAATTAAATTAAATTAAGTGCAAAGAACCGCAAATGAATTTTCGCAGGACGAATCTGATCAGCAAAAATATACCAAGTGAAAAAAAAGGCGCATAAATCGGCACAGCTGATAGGAAAGAAAAGTCAGAGGTTAAATTTAAGTGAGGACGTGGATTTTAAATAGGTGTTTTGGTGTCTTTTGCTTCAAGAAGAGTTCATGTGGAGCCTGCTCTCATGATCATAGGAGTTTTTCTACCGAACCGGGGTGACAAGAAAATTTCTGGATGCATTGATTCTTTTGACTTTTAGCCATCAGTCAGGTCTTCCCACCGGCGTCCTTTTTTTATTTTCGGAAATTCCTTCAATGTCTGTGATCGTTTGATTTACCTTTGGTCGATTCTAATTTGTACCCAGGCGCTCCTTTCTGCTGTGGTGCCTTTGCTTTTTTTCACATGATGCTTGCGCCGTGCTACCGTCGAAAATCCCGACAAGCACTTGGGTACGAGCCAGCTTCTATTCATTTGAATTCGGAAATGTTCACAGTTGAACTTCTCTACAACGGCCATCTTGGGGACAGAAGGAAGTGGCCGTTTGTAGACAGGTTTTAAACAAGACTCAATGTGTGGATTTTTTTGTCCGCCGGGAAGAAAAAAGGGGCCGTTGTCAGAGAGAGGTGGCCGTTAGGGGAAGTTTGACTGCATTTTACCTTTCAGTGTGCGTTCGCACATTACCTATGTTAACTTTATTGATTTTCGAAGTTGGAAGTTAGTCGCGAGGAAAATTTCTTTTTGTCGTATTCATTATCCCTCGAAGAGTGGGAAATAGAGCGAACGGATCTACTCCTGCAAATGAAAACATGTTTTAATTTCCTATTGTTCAATCAATTGGTTTATCATAACTTAACAATGCAAGTTTACAGTTTATAAGTAATGCAAATATTTTAAATTTTTAGTTTCTTATCATTCACGTTCTCTGAAAAGTCTAATTTTACCACGCAAAACAAAGCCTTTTTCTTCCGAAAATATAAAAACAATTAAGACTCATTATGTTAATTTTGTTGTTTATCTCCTATAGTGAAAAATTGTAACGATCAAGATGTTAACAGTATTTTTCAAGTGCATCTCTAGAAAACTGATACTGAGTGTAGTTGTAGATTTTCGTTTAAATTTCGTTAAACAATTTATTGTTATAGTTCTGCAAGAATCGGCCATTCAAATATCGAAAATAAAACAAATTTCAGAAAAGGATTATAGTCTGCGAAAAAAAATTAAATTCATTCCGTATTTAAATTTGATTTTTAAAAAACCCACATAATGACTATATTTCAATTATAGAAATTGAAGGGTCTGAGAAATCAGTCTGTTTCAAAAGCGTTGATTGCTTTCTGCCTCCGAGAAATTTGTTCAAGGCAAATCGACCAGAATTTCCACATGTTTAACCGGTATTCGCCCAAATTTTCCTTCCAAAGTTCCTTCAAACCAGTCTTCATTCAGCTTCTCCGACAGCATTATCACCTGGCCCTTAGAGAAGGACAGCTCTCCGTCTTTCTCCGCCTGGTAGTCGCATTTCGCTCGGCAACTCGGCTTACTGGGCGTTGCTTCTTCCTTCGGTTTCCCAGTTAAATCCGAGTCGTCTGCCAAAGGATTCGTGCCTTTGGCGGAAGCTTCGGACTTTCCCTGATTCACGGCCTGATTTTCTGCACTCTTATTTGCCGCTTGATTATTGCCACTGCGACTTGAAGCTTCGTGTACCCTCTTGTTAAGTAGCAATAGTAGCCGCTCAAGGGTGTCGGCTGATTTCTTGTGGTGCTCCAACATGGCGCAGACCAACTGACTGAGCTGATGAATACGCTCAACTTCATTTCCCATCAACTGGGTCATCTCCTGTTGGCAAATCGCTTTCGATTCTTCAAACTTGTACTGTGCCATTTTGACTTCTTCCACCGCGATTTTATTTCCCTTGCGCTTCTTACAGTCATAATCGAGTCTCCGTCCTTGTAGCTTCTTCCGATGCCCTGCAATCTCTTTCAGTTGCTTTTCTTCCAGTTCGTGGAGCGGGATTAGGAAATTCTCATGGACTTGCGCATCCATCGTATCTTTCACTTCGGCAACTTCGATCAGAGAACTTCCGACATCGAGCAAAGCCGAAGCGTAGTCGGATTGTTGTGGGTCGAGATCATGGCCGGCTTTCAGCATTATATCACCAAGAGCTCCTTCCGTCTGGGGGTATTTGCTCCCTTGTGCGGCCACATGCATGTAAATCTTTGCTCGTACGGCTGGATTGGGCTGAAGATACTCCTTCGTTTTGCCCAGTAGCTGAGTCACAAGATTTGTCATCACGTCAGTTTTTCGCTCCAGATCGATAAATTCGTCCTCCATCTTAGTTCCTTCGGCCGATCCCATCTTTTCGCTCACAAACTGGTTTGCCTTGTTGATCTGCTTCTTAAAGCCCGCGAACGACATCGCGCTAGAATATTTTTCTTCGAGGAAAAGCAAAACAAACGGGTGACGCTTCAGTTGACAAAGATGATTCGGTTTAACGCAAAATCTATGAGAATCAAAGCCTTTGATGGTAGAAAAAAATATTTGATGAACTATACCACCGCAGATGCTTTCGCTTTGCTCGGTTGGACACTCTACTGATCGACTGCAGTGAGAAAATTCATAATTTATCCCCGTAGATTCAATCGATAAATTTGACCAATTTCATTTTAGCGACTAATCATTTAGTTTGTTGCAAACCAATGAAAAGATTTCCATGTTAGACCAAACAGGTGCAATTCAGAATTATTCAAAAGGTGCCTTTATATTTTCAGAATAATCAAATCGCCTCCATTCGAGTTTCTTATTGTTCTTCTGAAAAGGAAACATAGGAAATAAATTCACAGCGTTGTTTTCCGCTTCTTACAAATGTTTACAAAGAAATCATAACCGCGGAAACTCTTTTTTTTAAATTAACTCGCTTATAAACTTGTCCAATAAATTTTCATTTTTAACTGGCAATTTTCTTTCGCCTGATTTTAAGGTTTGAGTTCGTAAATTGAACTATTTTCCATTGTATGTGGACAATTAAAATATTTTAGTGGTTTCTCGAAAATTGTGAAATGGGCAAATACTCGTTACCTAAAATAGTACAGAAAATGTAAATTTATAATTTTGTTATCGTTAATTTTTTACAGATTGTATATATATCGGAAAAAAAGCGTTAATCGAACGTAACCAGTTAACGAAAAGTACTCGACATTTTTACAAAATCGAACGGAAACAAGGCTGACGCAAACTCGGTTTGTAAGTTTGGTTTTAATTGAAAAAAATTGTTTCTATGAATCTAAGAAACGCAAGGTAATATTTAATATAAGGCTGTGAACAAATGATGAGTCAGACGCAGCGTTTAGGTTGCTAATTCTGATTTTTTCTCATTTTCTTCCACCAAAGGATAATTTTTTTCGTGATAATGCCCTGTTTGTTGTTGTTCAAATTCAGATGATCTTCCTGGGGGAGGGGGTGAGGTTCTAGCCTGCGTTTGGGGTTTCCTGCCGTTGAACAGCCGCTCCCCCGACCCTCAGAAAAAAAAATTCGGGAAGAGGGACTCCCACTTTCCCTCTCCCTCACCTCGATTTTAAAAAGCAGCTTTTTAATAGGATCCGACGAAGATGGCAACGGCAAAGAGATTGTCAGACAAGACAATTCAAGACAAAACTACTTTTGTGAATCGCCTAGACATCCCGATTAGATTTCTCCTTTCTCTATTGACATGAGGTTCAATGAGCAAAACAACAGCTCCCATACCATGATTCACTCTTACTTGGTTATAATTTGGAGCCAATTAATAAAATAGTATCGCCACTGAAATACGCTAATACGGTATCCAAAAAATTCTTCCGAAAAAAATATGTTTGTGTCTTATTGCTATCTCTTAAGCTTTAGAAAACTGACGACGCCGTTTACTTTGAGGCTCCTGTTAATCTCAACAGAAGAAAAAGAACTAGTCAACACTCTTTAAGCCTTTTGTCTTTATCTCGATCGGTACTGAATGTTATTTTAATTCAAAAAGAGTTTTTACTTGTTACTTTGTTAACAAGTTCCTTGTTATTATCAACGGGTGCGTTCGCTCGGTCGTATTCTGTTAATCTCAAAAGAAGACAAAGAGCTAGTCAACACTCACTTGTCACAAAGCTTGGGCCACTTAGACGCTACTGATACATCGGAATATGTATATGTAAGTATTTTGCATTGAAAGCCAAAACACATGATATGTAGAATGTATTCCCTTTATTCTTATTCCGGGAGACCGTCAATCGAAGGGGTGTCAGTATAACGCGGGGTAGGAGTCGGGGCCGAGGCCGGGGCAGGGGCAGGGGCAGGGGTTGGGGTCTATCTTTTTTTAAAGAATGCTGTTTTAGAGCTAGGGTTGACACTCACCCTAATCCTATCCGAACCCCAATCCTAACCCTAAAACAGCTGACACCCCAATCGAACACGCCCTTGTCATATATATATATTTCTCTATCTCTTAGTAATTTGTTCTATTTATCTATTAATTTAGTTTCTTATTTCTTTAGATTTTCAGTGTATGAAAACTAACTGATCTGCTCCACCCGCCTAGATTAACCCTGCTATTTGCGAGTAGAGCAGTTTGTAAATTCTCCTCTAAAATACTGAACAAAACTTGAAACTCAGTGAATTATACCTTTCAATGCCCCATCAGATACCTTTCCAGGCGGTGCAGCTTATCTCCACGCACGCGCCGACAAATACCGCCCAGTGTCTCGTGTTTCAACCAAAACGTCTCTGCAGTTTTTACCAGTTGCATTGCAAGACTTCTTTTACCGTGAAGTGGATTGAAATCAATATGTTTCTTCGAGTAGAAAAGCGATGTTGCGCGTTTTACACGTTCAAATCTGTCTTGCTAACAAATTTGTGAGAATACTGACTTTTGGTTGGATAAAATTACGCGGAAGTCACGCCATGAATGCCGCAAAACAAGTTTGCCTTGAGCCAGTGAAACACGCAGCATGTACATAAAGAGGTTGCTGCAAAAAGTAGACGTAGTCTCTACCTTCTGCAACAACTTTTCCCAACCTGCGACTACCTCGTTCGTTGCGGGACAGGTTTGATTCGTGGGTGGTAACACGCGCAACATCGCTGTTCAACTCTTTTTGTAGTAATATCGAAAAACAAGTTGCGCGTTCTTCTTGCCCGTTTTCAAACACTTATAGGGTAGAAGGCTGGAAAGAGCCTGGGTAGGAGAATTGAGTGGGTCAGCGGTCGGTCAGCGGTAATATAGATAAAATCCCATACATGAGGTACCTACCAAAATCCAAGATGGCGGACAAAGTTAAGGTAAACCATGTGTTGTTATTCTTGACCTAAAATTCTACTTTCTGCCAACGGGTATTCATGATTTACTGAGATATTCCACGTGATAGGGAAATACAGCTATGAAGGAAGTTAAGGATGGAGACAGAGTGGACAAAGACACACTGGGGAAGTACAACAGAGGGAAACAAAATAGGTTTAAGGTCAGTTCATACAAACTAAAAGTGGTAACCGATCATTTCTCCCCGGTTACTTAGCCCCCTATTTTCGAGTCATTTAGCGCGCTTCAAAATATAATATTGCTCATTCTATAAGCCAGAAATCTAAACAAGCACGCTTCAAATGTAATATTCCTCGTTCTTTTAAGCAATAGACCACACTTTCTATGGGTTTACAGGCGTGATAACCAACGCGGGTTGTTGGGAGAACACGAGAAAATCTTGTAAATCACGAGCCGAAGGCGAGTGATTTAACAAGTTTTTCTATGAGCTTACCGGCAAAAATAAACCATTGGTTTTTAACCAATCAGAACGCACGTACTGTTTTAGTTATTTTATAATAAGCCATAAACGTCCAAAACAAGCATCATTGCTTCAATTATAATATTCCTTGTTCTAAAATAGTGGGCAAAGTAAGTGGGGCAAAATGACTTGAGGGGGAAATGACCGGTAACCACTAAGAGTGCATTGCAAAAGATACAACTCTAGTCTCTCCAGGTGGATTTATGTCAATGACAGATGAACTGCATGAATTACTCTCGAGTGTTCCGCTTCAACACATACACCACACTTAGTAATAATTCTTGACTGACGTTTGATGTAGTGATTATACTTTTAACTGAAACCATTTCTGAATGTAAGCTTATGTTTTTAATGTTATTTTGTATTTACTTATCAGCGTTTAAAGGACAAGAAACTTCGAGGCAAACTCAAATCATACGAGTCACAGTATCAGCAAGCAGCTATACAGGCAGCCAAATCAGAACTACTACTCACAGAACAACCAGGGTATAAATACATCCCTTTTAATAATACATCCATTATGATGGGCTATCATAATTAGGGTTCTGAAGCGTAAGATCTTCACCAGCTATTAGAAGTTTGAGAACCACGCATTTTGATGAAAAATTTTACAGTACATTAACCATCCTCTATTTTTATTGAAATCAGTGAAGTAGAATCCCTGCCCTATCTTTTAGAAGAGGGAAATTGAAAGTTTAAGAATTCTAAGGTAGAATGTATTTGGCTTGAGAAGGAGAAGAATGGGAATCCCAGTGAACAATTTTTGTTTCCAACTTCAGTTCTGAGAGATGAATAAAGACATATTTACCTCCCAAAACTGAAAAGTCGCCTGGCTGATCCTCCTCTTCAAATCTGCCTCAAAAAGCAAAAATACCAAATAACTGACTGCTGATGAGAAGTTTTTTGGCTGCTGTTGTTGATCCCTTTTATTTAATATTTATTTCACTGAAGCATGTATTTTATTTTTCAGGTGTTTAGTCTCTTGTGTATTGACTTGACTTAAAGCTGTTGATTTATTTTTAACTTTATTATATACTGTAGCTACTTAGAGGCTGAAGGCTTAGAGAAAACATTTAAGTTCAAACAGAAGGACATCGCTGATGTCGTTGATGTTGCAAGTGCAAGAAAGGTAAGTTTTTTAATATCTCAGAGCATTGTACTTTAGATAAAACCTGTGTACATCTGCTGCTGTATGTAATAAAAAATTTTATAACAGTCTTTGTGAAACAATGTTTGTGACAATAATATTATTATTGTGAACAATTGAATGGCGTATGGTAATTAGTTATGTCCAGTATTATGAGTTTAGCTGATGATATCTGACACTCTCAGTGAGTGTTGTGGTTGCATTAATTATTATTTGTTTCAGTTAAATGAATGAATTATTGTTATTATTATTATTATTATTATTATTGTTTGTCACTCGTGGGAGTTGGTATTAACCTCTAGATCTGGCTCTACAAGGAGCCAGGTGATAAATTTGAGTGAGTGCAGTAATTGTTAACACATATCACTTGTGTGCATATTATTTACATGTACTAGAATTACATGTCTCAAATCCTCATAACTCTCCAAGTTAATGAAGCCCGGATGAGTAGTTTAGGAACTGGGTGGGTGACCAGCTGCAAATATCGTGCCATGAAGACTTCTATTTCTTTCTTTCTTTTTGCTTTTTTTGTTTTATTGTTTTATTTATTTTAAAATGCATATAGTTGAACGTACTCTGCATTATTTTGGATACTGGATGGAAAACAATAGGCAAGTCCATATTCAAACTACTTGCTGGGTTACATTTACACTTTCAGAGGTGAAACCATTCTTTCCATCAGCGTCAAAGGCATTACACTGTACCTTAATAAGTTTCACCATAAAGCCTGTTTGATAATGGTAATTAAATGCTATTTTTTTCTTCTAGTATTTTGAATTGAACCTGGACACATTTGGACCCTATAGGGTAAATTACACTCGCAATGGAAGGTGTGTTGGTTGTATTTTATTCTGAGAAATTGACAGTATGACTATTTTATGCTTAAAAGTCTAGATGATTATGGAAAGGTTATGTTACTGTTGTTCAGTTTTTATTGTATCTCTGGTTTAAATCTATTTTTCTTTGTTTGAAACGCTTTACTGTCACATTTAACCATACCCCTAAAAAGGCCATCAACAAAACTTAGCATCCCACCAATTTAGCCCAGGTTCAAATCCTAGAGGTGACATGGTACATGGTATGTGGGTTAATTTGTTGTTGGTTCTTGCTCCAAGAGCATTTTGTCACATACTTAGGTTTTCACCTCTCTCTATTACCTTAAATCTCCTATTTAGCCCCCCTCCTCCGGCAGATTTATTTATTTCAAACACATCTAAAGTGTGTGTGTGTGGGGTGGGGGGATGTTGGGAGGAGACGGGAGCTTATTTTAGAGGGGGGGGCTTATTTGATTTAGCAAAGACAATGGTATCAGTTCACCATAAAGAACTAGAATACAAATTGGAAAAGCTCAAGTACAAGAAGTTAGAGGTCATGCAGCCAAGGTTCAAAAACTTATATTTGATGGCATTTGTATCCCACTCAATAAATGTGTATGGACATTTTTGACCTGCACTGTACAGTAGCTGCTGTCAGAGGCTGAATTGTGCCATGTAGCTATGGGAAGGCCATAAATTAATTTAAGTGTGTTTTCTCTTCGACAGATTTCTTCTGATTGGTGGCAAGAGGGGACACTTGGCCACATTGGACTGGCAAAATAAGAAACTGGGTTGTGAGGTTCACGTGCAAGAAACAGTTAGAGATGTCAGGTGAGATTCACAACTACTTACAGTGTAGTAAAGATTGGCTTCTACTGTTAGTAATGGTCTGGATTTTTGCAGAGTAAGTTGATGTGGACAATAAAAATTAGCCTATAGATACAAATAAACCTCAGTTTTACCCAGGCAGTTGCAATTGCTCCAATTGTTGATAATACTGTCCTCATCACTTCAGAACAGGGTTGTCAAAAAAGGCTGGCTGCCAGCAAAAATCCCCCCTACTAGGTTATTATTGGCTGGCTACTCTGCTTGGGATTTCTTTTCGGATGGCGTTTTTAAAATAAAATATCCCTGGACTGGTAAGAAACATTTTCTGAAAACTATAGCAATAATTATGTGTCACTTACAGATGTGGGTACTATGAAAAATGTCACGAAACTCAATACTTTGCTTGTGCTGCTTTGCATGACAAAAACAGCATTTCAGAGCATCCTAGAGGCTTGCGCCTTTGGCGCTTGGTAGTGCCTCCAGCGCTGGCCGCTTTCTTTGACAACTCAGCTGTCTACTTCTAAACTTTCTGACAACTCTGCAGAAGTGTTTTTATATTATTATCTTGGCCACCTGAACATATTTTGAGATGACTCTGGTGATCAGGACAATAATGATCACATTATTAGATGTGACAAAAAATAATATTATGATTTGTATGATTATTGTGGATCTACATCTCACTGTTGGTCTTTATCATGTCATGGTGTCAATGGGCTGTTTGGGATTATTAGAAGAAGTCTCTTATTTTCACTATTTTAATTTGTGTGATTTTCACAGTTATTAAAAAAAATTGCAAAAAGTTAATACGTGTGAACAAAGGATTGTCCAAATAAAGTTAAACACACAAAATTTAATGGCATTGAATATATGACAAGTCAAAAAGAATTTTAGGTGTTCTGCATCCAGGCCTTTAGGCCTTTTGGTGAATAAAAACGCAAAGTGTCTGGATGTCATTGTTGTCCCTCCAGTCTCCAGCTAGCACCCTTTCTTTGATTCTCTGCTTTCTCCAGCTTGTAATTCAGCGAAAAACTTCTTTCATACGACATTTATTGCATACTTGAAGACCTGTTATAATGTTTTGTTTAGTTTAATACATGTGCATGTAGTATCACTAAAGGTAACTTTGCTGATGTGTCAGAAGGTCTCATGAATAAGTTATAGTGTGGTTTTAAGTTTACCCTCGGCATCTTACTTTAAATAAAATTTTTAAAATTTTATGGTTTATGATAAGTACCCGCAATTCAATTCATAGAAAATAAAACACTGCAAAAAATTACAAAAATTTTGTACATTTTTGCTCTTGACTAGTTTTTCTTGCAATCACAAAAATTAGTTCTCGCAAAATTTGGCTCACATATGTTCGTGAAAATTAAAAAAATTAGTATTTTAGCTTAAGGCTGGTTTTCTGCTTACAACTCAGTCGCTTGCATTCAAGTGAAAACTAGATTGTCGGAGTCGTAAGCAGAAGCAAAAGAACTAAACCAATCACAAAGCGTGGGAACATGCATTGTGATTAGTTTCTCCTTCTGCTAGTTATGCTTCCAAGTCCAACAATCTGGTTTCCACTAGATCGTAAGCAACAGAGTTGTAATCAGGGTCAGAAGGAAATGGAAATGTTCTGATTCTTCAAACTCAGATTCTGTCGCACTTGTGACTCCTCTTACAACTCCAATTTTTTATTTTCACAAGGTCATAAGCACTCTTACGACTCCACTTATGATTCCAACTTTGACTCTGTGGCTAGTGAAAACCAGCCTTTAATTATGGCTGTTAGTTCTTACTGAGTTTTCACCCCACTGCAGTTGTTAGTGGTTAGTGAACTTTGTTCCTCATTGTCCATTCTTACAAAAAAATTGTTCCCGCAGTGGTCCGTTGTGCCATGACCATCCATGCTCTGTAGTCTCTGTTGATGTTCTGGCCATCCACATTCATTGTACATGTGTTTAAGACTTCAATAAACAGAGTGATACTTTGTCTACCATTCCTGGTCAAATTTTGAGATTTTGGTTTTTGATGAGAGGCCGAGAAAACCGTGACCACAGAACATAAACAAAGGAGAGAACCAACAACGAACTCAACTCACGTAATGATGTCAATGCCGGGATTTGAAACTGGGCCACGTTTGTGGGAGGCAAGTACTCTCACTGCTGCCCTGTCCCTTGATCCCTTCTTACATTGATTTCATTTTGTTTTGCAGATGGTTACATGTTGAGACAATGTTTGCTGTCGCACAGAAGAAAAATGTCTTCATTTATGACAACAATGGCATTGAACTCCATTGCCTAAAAAACCACCGTCAAGTGAACAGATTAGAGTTTTTACCTTATCATTTCCTTCTTGCCTCAGTGGTAAGTGGTCATTTTCTAAACACTGGCAACATTTTTTGGTATCATTTAGCAATTAAACGCAATTGTAATTGCTTTGTGTATTCAAAGGGGCTACACGTATGTCCTGCTATATTTACTACCTTATTGAAAATAAGCGTTAAACATGTCTCCACCTTTATTGAATTCCTACAATTGGTGCCAAAATGAGTTGAGACATTTCGCCCCAAAAGGGCTTTCTAACGTTTCACTGACTTCAAAAGGGAAAATAAAGCCTTTCCTCCCCCATCCTCTCCAAGCAGTGTTGTGCCACTGTTAGAGCTACCTATAGAAAACAACAAACACCCCAACTTTGAATGGAAGGGAGGGGGAAGGGGTGTGGATTCTTTTGTTATCTCATCTGAAGTTACCCTGTTTGAGTACAATGTCTCGACAATTTTGTCGCCGATTGTAGAAGAATGGTTAATTTTCCTCATTGAAGACTGGCATTAAAATTGTTTCCTATCTTTTTTTGCTACGGACTTAAAGGATGGGCATGGATTGAAACTTTAAAAAAATTGGGGTAATTCCTTTTCCTACGTGAAACTAGTTTAAATAAAAGTATTCATTAAACATTTACTAAAATATATTTGAATAAGGTAATATGAATTCTTACTTGAGGAACAAAATCAGAGTTAAAAACTTTGTTTGCTTTCACGAATGAAAGGATGTATTGGTGGAGCAATGGGAAATGTCATAATATACGAGTCATGTGAGCTGCTCTGTAGATCTGACGTTGCACGTTATGTGCGATTAGCCTCAGACGTTTTTCATCTTTCGTATATTATGTTCTATCAGTGAACTTTCCAAACTTTATATAACAGGGAGAACATGGAATACTAAAGTATCAAGACACATCAACAGGCAAACCAGTTGTTGATTTGTATACAAAGCTTGGAAAGTGTGACTGCATGACGCACAATCCTTATAACGCTGTCATTCACCTTGGACACTATAATGGTATGTTTGGTTTCTTTGTTTTGTGGTTATTGCACGGAATAATAGTGATAAAGTGTGGGTCAATGCCAAATGTTAAAAAGACGAATGCCACTCAACGCGGTATCTCGGCACAAAACTCTTGGGTGACTTTGTCAGTGTGGATGGTCCTATCGATCTCTTTAAGCGTGTGCGAAAGTGAGACCATAAAGCACACTCCTGCACTGCGTATTCCAAATGGGGTCTGACGAATGCTGTGTAAAATGGTATAAGAACTTCTGGTTTTATAGCTACTAAATTGCTACTGATCCATGATGTCATTTTTTTTGCTTTTAAAATCATTCCTCGTATACTGTCCTCCCAAATAAGAGTATCATTAGCTGAAACAACCACTCCTATATCTTTTTACTTTTCTACCACTTGTAAGGGTGAATTACCCCTCAAATTTCATTTGCCACACGTTGGCCCAATGCGATAAGCAGTGCAAGTCTGATTGAACGTTTTCTGGTGATCGTGCGTTCCCTTTTAAATTGAGTCATCGGCAAATAACGTGGTGATATTCAAGGAATAAGAAGTAGAGAGCAATTCAAGAAAGTAACCTTACGAAGAGTAAAGAATTATTGCAAATAAGCATTCATGCATGAGTATTCTGTAGTAGACCAGTTCCTTAAAAAGCGGACAGCCAATGGCAGAGGCAGCGGGAAAGTAGACGGGCTTAGTTGTCAATCCCTTACTCACTCATAAACGACATGTGAAGTAATCACCCGCTTGGAGTAAGTGGTTCACGGCGTTTTTACGTTAAACCGAGTGAATTCCTGTCTGGGGAGAAATTTCAGTGCATGGGTAAATTGTAAAAGCCTTGAAAATTGAAAATCATATCTGGCCTGGTGGCCGCGTGATAAGAAAGAATGAAGTCACAGCAGATACGATGTTGAGAAACTCCAAGAAGCTTAGTGGACTGAGCAAATGAACAAAGATGTACGTACTAGAATGCTAGAGAATAGCAAAGGAAATCACTTTTTCAAAAAAATTTCCATGTAACGAGAGTGGTAGAAGAAAGGGCAACACTGAACGAACTATGAGACGAGGAAGGATATGGACACCTTGAGGGCAGAAAGAGCCAAAACCCAGATCAGGCCTCAAGGCTGAAGAAATTGCAAGAGCGCGATGTGGATAACAAACATAAGAATATCCTTTATGGTGAACAAAACGGCTTGGTTGAAATTCAAATAATTTTTGACCAGGAAAGCCAAAATACTTATCTTACGGCGCTTTGCTCGGATTTGCATGAAGTAGCTGTGCGATTCCCAGTGGAGCCCAATTTAAGGTGTTTCGATACAGTTTTTCGGAAACCTTACCGATGTTTTTCAATCGTCTTAAAAGTGATTTTGTCCTTGTCCGATCGCTACAAACTTTTCACCAATGACTGACCATGAACTGAAGTTTGTCAAAATGTAGTTTTTAGTAAAATCGATATCACTTTGACAACAATACACAAAAAACTTTGAAACAGATAAAATCCGAATTTTGCACGATCTAGACCTGCTACTGAAAATCCGACACAAAAAACGGCTGTGTCAGTGTAAAAATTACAGTAAATGTATGAAGGTGACTTTCTTGATGATGGAAGTCCATGCAGGGAAATCGATGTTGGCTGGAGTTAGCGCGAAGTTTGAGTTATTACTAGTCGACTGTTACAAATAAATGAACAAATAAATAAGTAAATTAATTAAAAAATAAATAGGGTAGGAGAGGGCATTACTATACATTGCCTTATCCTCGAACGTATGCCGATGATACGCATCTTACCTACGCTGATAAAGATGTGAATATCATTCAGTCCTGTTTGAATGAAGACTTGCTAAATATCAGCAAATGGCTGATCGCAAACAAACTCACACTTCATATATGACTGAGTTTATGCTAATCGGCTCGATACAAAAGCTGAACGCCCCAAGCGCCTGTCCCGTTCTGAGCATCAATGGTACTCACATAAACCAGGTATCAACGTCAAAATCTTTAGGCGTACTCATTGATGCAAACCTTACCTGGGGCAGTCATATCGAAAAGTTGGCTAAACAAATTGCCTCGGGTATTGCAGCTATCAAACAGGTCAGGTAATTTGTTCCCTCAGTGGCCAGCAACATTGCATCAGTAGAAGTAGACAGGGGGTTCTACGCAGTGGTGGAGGTGGTGGAGTGACGTCACAATAGCTCAGGGGATTAAAATGATGAGATCATCATCTAAAAATAGAAAGGTATTCTGTATAACAATCTAGGGAGTTGACGTCATCAAAAAACGATGAGATCATCATCAAAATAATCATTTAATATGGTAA
>BOPM01000247.1:560267-573180 GCA_022179025.1 Porites australiensis
TACGTTTCTTCCAATTTTGGTCAAATGACAAATAAGCGTCAAGTCAGATGTACATAATACGTCATTATTGATAAAGTATGAGATTGCCCAAATATTTTATGATTGATTTGATAACCTTAAAGATGTCTTTCAAAGAATATGTGAGAATTACATACATAGGTTGTTGCTCATGGGAGATGTTAGCCACTAAAATACCTTAAATTTAGGGTTTGGTCAAAACAGTGACAAGGTGTCCTTAATTTAGGCTAAATAATAGGAAGAAATCGAATTAGAGAGTAAAAATAAATTACTGAGCATTAAGTTTGATAAACATAGAAGATGATAAAGTTGATTAGATTTGAAGTTGTCTTTTCTTCTTGTTGAACAGCCAAACCAAAGTCAGCTAATTAATTATGCAAAAATGAGTAGATTTTGTCGTTTTTAGGGGGGGTCCCTGTAAATCCCAGGGAATTCAATATTGCGACCTTGTTTTTTGTCGAGGTTAATATCTCACTACACCCATCAATTGTGCCAAGTTTGAGCGAAATCCGTGATTTGAGCATTATCACCTCCTGCCTGGTTCTCTCATGGACACACTCTTAAAAGACATCAGAATTTCTTACCTTTTCTCATTGTTTAAATTTACGTTGTGTTCTTAGGACATTTGGCAGTTTCAGTGTGATTCCAGTGACTGTTATTTCTGTCGGGAATAATATATAAAGAGAACAACTGCAGAACTAAAACTTGCTGGAATCACACTGAAACGGCCAAACATCTTAAGAACACAACATAAATTTAAACAAGGAGACAAGGTAAAGAATTCTAATGTCTTTTTATCCCTATTTTTGACCTCTAAGTAGATCGCTAAAATCCTCAGACAAACCTCGAGCAGTCAATAATAATGACATTTTGTGTCTAATAATAAAACCTTAGCTACATGGCAACGTCAGGCCTGGATGGACAAATGAAGATCTGGGATGTTAGAACTTATAAGCAGCTACAGGCTTATTATACACCAACTCCAGCAAGCTGTTTAGCTATCAGCCAAAAGGGAATGTTAGCTGTAGGATTTGGACCAAACATACAGGTACCCTACATTTTTTCTTTGAAGTTTGAAGGGGCTATGTCAGGCTATTTGCTAACTTTTTAAAAGCTAAAGCTACGCATCAATTGGATTCCAAAAATAATGGTCCAGTTTTGTTATTCAAGACTGTATTTAGGCACTGAAACTATTTCATGTTGTCTGTGTCAACGGATGGCAAGGATGGATATGGATTGTAACTTGAAAAAGTTGGACCAAGGTTTTCAAGTTTTACAAAATGTAATGCTATGCCTGCAAAACTGATCGCCAAAAAAATTATTATGGTTAGTGCATCCCGATGACACTTGTTTGGTATCTTCTTCATACCTCTAAAGGTAAGTAATGACGTCAGAACAGAATAGCCTGGTTATTGGCATAGGCGGCTCTGGAGAAAAAGTTCGAGTACTCCGAATTAAGAGTTGAACCTATAACATTCTGGTTACTAGTCCACATGACATATTCCTCCGTCTCTGGAAATATAGCATACTCTACGATGAAGCCTGTCTATATCAATTATAGCCTGCGTAGCATGGCGGCTTTGTCGGGTGCACTACTGAGCGGCGAAGCCGCAGAAAGGCGCGCGAAAGAGTGGCGAAGCTGCCGCCCCAATCTCCTCGCGGTTTCTCTGCCCTCACCTGCCTATATTGCTTAGCGCGCCCAACCAAAACCGCCATGTTACTCGAGCTATATCAATTATTATTAAAAACCAAGAGCCTAATAGTCCTATTATAGCTCTTGTAAAAACTAAATCATTGGATAATGCAATTCTAGAGCTCTGATTGGCCATGCTCTCCAAATGTGGTAACTGTACGTATCTGCTCCAAATTAAATACAAGCTGAGGATCGGTTTTTTTTACAAATAAAGTCAGGAAGAATTCTCGTTATTTTGTGGGCGTTTTTAATAGATTATTCCACTCGCGCTTGTGGAATATGAGATGATTGTCGCCAACATTGCGCATCCAAAGCGCACACGTGGAATAATTGTTAAATATACAAACATGTAACGCGAACTTTGTTTCATCCTAAATATGCACCTATATCGGAAAATTTTCTTTGATCGTATAAATAGACAAGCTTTTGCTTTGACAAGGAAAAAACTGGTCAAGTTTTCCTAGCATTTACACGAGCAAAAATCCTTCTTGACAAAGAAAACTTGTCAAGGTAAATCTTCTGGTCTAAAGGGGGCTTAGCTTTACAGAGCTGTTGTCATCTAGCTCAAAATTATTTAGAAGTATTTCTCAAAGATTTGAATATAAAACAACAACCAGGAACGTCCTTTTGCTGATGCTTATCTCTTCATGAAGATTATTATTATTGCCCACTCGCCCCTGGAAATCTTGCCGAAAAACGCTTTTGGTAGCTGGTCGAGCCGTTTTCTTGTCATTTTTTTTTGCTCTTCTTATCCTTTCATTTTTTTTCTTTAATGGCGTGAACACTCCCAGGGGGGTGAAATTATTGAAAAGGCAGTACGGGTGGCTAGTACCCTGAGAAAACAGCCGACATTTCGCGACGCCACCACTGGTTTCCTCACGAAATAACGTTTGTTAAAAAGAGCACAGAAATTCCATACTGATGACGTGTCACTTCTGCCGCTGATTAGAAGAAAATTTTGCTTCAACCAATCAGAAGCACTACCCAGATCTGGGTGGTGACGCGCCATCAGTATGGAATTTCTGCGCACGTTTCTCAGACGTCATTTCGCGAGGAAACAATTGGTGACATCGCGAAACGTCGACTGTATTATCAAGCTAGAGCTAGGGTGGGTAATAGAACAAGATTTTCCCTGGAATTTTCCGGTCAACTTTAGATGAGTTTTTGCGCTTTTCTCTCTGGCCTGTTTGACTGAATCGTGTTCTTCCGGATATGATTCAAAAGATAACTTCCCCTGCTCAAGTTACATATGAAGTTGTCAATGACCGTTAGAACTAGTGACGTCACAAGTGGTACGTGGAACGAGAGTCCGCACGGGCGGTTCAAGTGTGAATGGGATGTTTCATTAATTGCCACTGTTTCCATTGTAATTGAAAGATATGGCGAGATGCTTTCACTGTAAAACAGAAGTCTCCCTATATGTCGCACCTTTTCCCGTCGTGTACTGTTCATGGAATGCAGTTCTGCCCATTTGAGGATGTACTTGGAGTGGGACACTCTCAAGGATTTGGAAGTTTGCTTATACCAGGTAAGACATGCATATTCACATCACAGGAGTAGCCTCAGTGAGCAAAACATTAACTCTGCAAGTGCATCATGCCGTCGTAAAGGTCCCGCTGTTGCGTTAAAGAATCCATTTTCAGATTTTTCGTTTCTCTTGTCGGAACGAATTCAAAGAAACTGACATTTGGAATCTTATCCTGGATTCTCCTAAAGAGAACACACTTTAAGTTTAGAGTTATGGAAAAATATGCTCCAGAACGTTCACTTTGACGTAGTCGCCTTTCGCCAGTTAGTGGGTATTCCTTTTTGATTTGTTTGACATGATTGTTTTTATACTAATAAGGTGCTGGTGAGCCAAATTTTGACGCCCTGGAAGCCAATCCTTATCAGACCAAAAAACAGAGGCAAGAGTTTGAAGTGAAAGCCTTGTTAGAAAAGGTATAGAACCCTATAACAACACTGACTGTAGTGTTTTTATAAAATTATGATGTTGGTTGTGTTATTCAGGAATCTATTATCCAAACACTTATACAATTCAGACATCCAACAACAGAAACGGCAGCAAAATAAGCACTCCTACTACTTAAAAACATGTGCAGCATATTCATACATTTGTGGGGGTGTGTTCGAGCAACTCGCTCGCTACACCTTGAGGTACCAGGAATCTGATTTACATCTTGCTTTTATTCTTCTTAATCTTCTAACTCTCCCACTTTTTCACTAACTTACTTCTACCAACTTCCATTTTTCTCTTCTACTTCTCCTACTTCAGGTATAGTAGCGGTTTTAATAGCCAAAGCTGGACACGTTTCGGTTAACTGATTGGACGAGTTTCTATTGTATACCTTATCGCTAACATTGCGACAGATTTGCTATTGTTAGGGAATAGATTAGCCTACGCACAGCCGCAACTGATAAGTACCAAAGAACGAAGGTCAGCTTTAACACCACAAACACGACCACCTGTAAAAAACTAACATCTGACAATGCCAAGCGATGATGGCGATGAGCAAATTCGCGAGCTAAGGATAAATTCAAGTACAAGTAAAAACAAAAGATCAAAAACAGTAGTACGTGGACAAAAACAACACTTAATGAAACAAAAACTGAACTTAAAAGATAAGATAGATCCGTCTTAAAAATAACTTTCAAAATACTTCACAACACGTTGTACTCGTCCTATACAATTTAAAGTGATCCATTTGAGCCATTAATCTAACTGGAGTGAAATCGGGGAGAAATTTAACTTTACTCATTTAAGACACCAAAAAGAGAAGCCGGATTGATTTGTTTCATCTTTTATTATCATATTTACAAAGATATTTATAATATTCGTAATATTTTTTGAGGCTTGTTTTTTTAAGCATTTTCATTTTTCCAAATATTTTGCAGATTCAACCTGAGCTTATAACATTAGATCCAATGGACATTCTTCGCGTCAATCGGCCTTCAAAGAAAAACACTGGAAAGGAGGGTTTAAACGATGACGATGAAGATGAGGATGAGGTAAGTGCATGGTATGAGAGAACTTAAAATGTTACATGAGTCTGACCTCGGATGGAACAGAGGGCAACAAAGTGCTTGCACATAATTAATTTTTGTCTTGTATTACCAGCCGTTTTTCATGAAGTGAATACTCTAGATAGTTGGACATTTCTAAACGGCAGAGGCTAGATTATACACTCGAAAATCGGGTTGGTTACCCCATTATAATCACATAACGCAATATTCCCGTTTGAGGATCCTTTTATTGAGAAAACTGAGAAACATGGAAAATGGTTCAACCATTTTCCATGTTTCTCAGTTTTCTCATTAAAAGGATCCTCAAACGGGAATATTGCGTTATGTAATTATTATGGGGTAACCAACCCGATTTTGGCGCGTACATTCTAGCCTCTGCCGTTTAGAAATGACCAACTGTCCGGAGTCAATTTATAGGTTGTTGGTGGAATAGGACTTAATACGACTGTTATTGACGCGCAGTGGCTAATCTTTTGACAACCTGTGCGGTAGTCATCTCTAGAGTCAAAGAGAGTTTATTCGTTAGTTGATGGTATTAAACTCAGATTATTGGACTATTAGTCTATTGCCTATGCAGACTCGTTTCCAATCAGATATAAATTTAATCGGTTTGGTCTTCCAAATATGGTCATTGCCGGTTGGTTATGAAGACCTTGACTCAGAGGCCATGAGGACGAGAGGAATAATTGTTTTAGTAAAATCCAACTAGTTGGTCAAAAATATCGAGACAAAACAGCTTAAGCTATCAAAACGCGATTCAGCCGCCATTGTTTTGGTTTTCATAGCCGGCGCTTTTCGCTACTAGTGGGCTATAACATGTAGCCTAGTAGTAGCTCAACCGATCAGGACGCAGCATTGATAATAGATCACCAGTTAGATTTTACTAACGAGCATTATCCGAGCTTGTTTCATGACTTGATGAGGAGCAACCGAGCATTTAAGTTGGAAAAACGGAGCATCAAAGTGGAGCATTTTAGTGCAGAAACAACAGCATAATGTACAGAAGCCTATAAAAGACGAATCGAAACGAGCCACTCACATTTACAGTCTTCATAGCCAATTACATCACGGCTTAACTGACGGACGACCAATAAAATGCTGCAAAAGATCCCCACAATCTCACCCTCGCCTGGAGAGTTCCACTACAAGAGTTCTCAGCGTTATGATTAGCGATGATCTCCAGTGGACCATCTTGTACTAACAAAGACAAAAAAGGCAGCTGAACGCCTCTATTTTCCTAGGCAGTTAAAGAGAGCTGGAACTGAGAGGTTCTAATAATCTGGTGCAGTTTTGTCAAATCAGTGCCGGAGTATGCATACCAATCCGCCACAGTCTGTCTAGTTAGTACCACTGCCATTTTCCGTCTGCCGTTTGCGGTAAACGTGATGCTTTATCTCTTAGTCATCGTGTCTGTTTATCATTTCCAAAAAAGACGTTGTTAATCCCGTGTTACCACGAAATGTATTAATAGGCCAAATGAAAACCCTCAATTTCAAAACTAGGCTAAGGGTAAAACCTTTCTTTAAATGAGTTTTATTTGCATGAGAAGGAAAAAAATCTATTTCATATCAAGGGCTTCGCCCTTAGGGCCTGTTTACATGGAGTGGGGGACCCCGGTCTAGTGGGGTAAGTTTCTTTTGTTTTCACCCTCTGGGGGACACAAAACAAAAGAAACTTACCCCACTAGACCGTCGTGGTCCCCCACTCCATGTAAACAGGGTCTTAGTCTTGCTTTGAAACAGACTGCTTGAGGCAACTTGGAAATGGCCGATTATCATCTTATTGTGAGTCAACGTTTTCAAGCAAAGGTGTCTTTTGTTTTATCCATTTGCAGGAATCCAATGCCAAGGAGAAGTTCGAACCAAAATTCAAAACAAAAGGACGGAGCTCGTCAAAAAAGCAACATCTTCGAAAAAAAGGCCATCAAGAAGAAACGAAACGGGTAAGCAAATGAGCTCAAATGATTCTTAAAGGTTCAAAAGAATGGGTTAATTTTTTTGGAATGATTCGCTGCACCTAAATTAGGTTAAGTTAACACGATACTGGACCAATTTTTCGTCCGACCTGAAAATTTTACGTGACAATTTGTTCACACCGAAATAGTTAAATATTTTCTCTTTGTTCACCCGAGGGAAACTTGTGAACCAATTTGAATTTTAAACAGCCTCGTTCCCAGTCGTCGTCGGTGATTTCGGATGTGCGTCACCTGTCAAAAAAAAATTATTTCGGCCTTTCGGGCGTCCGGTTGGTCTAAAAATAAGGGGGTGGGGAGGGGAGGGGTGGGGCGGGGCGGGCCCCTCCCCTGAATCCGCCACTGATAATTTGCCTGACATTGGCTGTCCATGTAAAGGTGCCGCAAAACGACGAAATGAATTTTGCGCAAGGTCAGTTGTGAAAATGTCACAACTGAAATCAGTGTGTGTCATGAACGCAGAAAAACTAAACAAAACAAAGCGTTACTTTGAGAAAAAATTCTGTAACTGAAGAAAGGTTTCTAAAAATAACAAGTGAAGCAGCTCAAAACGTTTCTCATCTTTTGCCTAGGCCAAACGTCGAACTTTTCATGAGACGAACCAAACTTAATGTTGAGTTAAGTTCGTGAAAAGTTCGACGTCTGGCTGAGATAAGTTCGTCTGAATGACTGTGGATCGTCTTCGGGACACACGTCGATCTTCACATGCGATTAACTAAACTAATGAATTAAAAAATTTGTATGATAACTATATTTAGCGCCGCTCGGGAAAAAAAATACTTAAATTGCTTTTTGGTCTGATTCAGTTGTATGGTTCGACGCGTCCTAAGTTCGATGTTTGACCCGACAGACGATCTTTACTTAATTCAGGTCGACCCAAATTAGAGTTTGGTTCGTCTCGTGAAAAGTTCGACATTTGGCATAGGCCTTGGAAATTTTGGGAAAATTATTAATTTTATGCTAAAGTAATTAAAATTTGTTGTACTAAATAAAGAGGAGACTAGTTTTTCTATCATTTCTAGGCGGAGTGATAAGTATCAACATGATATTTTTTGTCTTGACGCAGGGGGAAATAAGACAAGCCATACAGGACAAGCGAAAAGAAACAAGAGCTAATCAAATGAATGAAAGTAGATTCTCTGAAAAGAAATCCGCTCTGGATAGATTTCAATCCAGGTTAAAATAAACCAAACAATACAAGCCTGTGATTGTTGTTGTTATGTTACAGATTACATCCTTGGACAAAAGCTAGCAGTACTAATTATTACACTGAGCAAAAGTTTTATTTAATTTTTTCGGAATTGTCCAGTGCCTGACAAATAAATTTTATCGTTTTTTAAGAACTTGTTTTTGTGGCTTTTTAAATAGTCTGAGAATACAGCCGACATTTAGCGAGGCCACCACTGGTCTTCCCGCGAAATGATGTCTGAGAAACGAGCGGAAAAATTCCATACTGATGACATATGTCACTACCCAGGTCTTGGTAGTGCTTCTGATTGGTTGAAAATTTGCTTCCTAAAAATTATGCATCTAAAACACAGGTTTCGAAAGAGTTCGTTTTCGAATGGACAGAAGAAAAAGGTTTTCGAGTACATTATACGGCTCATGCTCTGTAAGCGACGCCTAAACCTAGTGCTTTTCTGACGTTCTCCTTGCTGTACTGGCTGTAGCCTGCGAGCAAGCGGTTCTCGCGTGACTTCTCACGACTCACCCAAATGGAGAGCTTTGTTCGGAGGCTATCGTTGCCGTCGCCGTTCTCGTTGCTAAAACTCCCTACAATCTGAAGACAGACCCCAGAGGACAGAGGCACCAGTATCATAGACAAGCTACAGGTTTAGAATGCCTTACCAAGGGGGGAAAACACGGCCGAATTGCAGACTCTCGAACTGTAGCCTGTTCCAGGCTCTCAGATAGTGGGAAAGACGCGAAAGAAAAGGCACGCGAAAAGTTGGCGGGGCGGGAAAAAGGAAGGGAGAGAGAGAGCTCCGCCGCCCCCGCTCTCCCCAGTTTCCTTCCTTTTCATTTTCGTGTTTGCGCTTTCTCAATTCAGCGGACCCGACTATCTCGGAGCCTGGAACAGGCTACTCGAACTCCAGATAAAAATGCCAGATTTTTTAAGCACCAGGTTTGGTCCATGAAAAGTTCAGCGAAATGGTAGAAATCTGTAATCAAGCGCTAGGCCCGGTTTTAGTTAAGGCTACTCTGTTCGGTTCTTCCACCATTGTCAGTGGTTGGGAAAGGGGACGGTGGCGCCCAGCCCCCGCGCGTTTTGCGCATTTCTTTTGACTGAACGACTTTTCACCACTATCTCGGAGCTTGGAACAGGCTACCAAATATGCGGTCGTATTTTACGCACGCTTGCTTTTAGCAAATGGGTGTTGGCATTGATTGGAGGCGCTTGCAAAACCTCTTTTGCTGACTAACGCTTTGAAAGAGCCTGTAGCCGCTGTGCCGCCGTCCTTGGTTAAAGTTTCCATGTTCACGCGGATTCAGCGACCAACAGGAAAAAAAGCCAGCACGAAAAAAAGAAAATGAACACTGAGGAAAAGAGGACGGTAACACTTTGTGCAAATATAACTTTCCATTCCACGACTTTAGAAATTCATTTTTAATTTTTTTTGTTTTTTTTTTCCCCCGTGGGACTCTACGATCCATGTTAGCATAGGACATGTTGGTTTTTGCAATTTTTTTTTTGTTTTTTTCTACAGGATTCTTGAAACTATTATAACACAAGTCGACCTCTACCATCAATAGCTCTTTTCCTACAAAGAGTCACTTTTTATCTGAGCAGACACATTCTCTCGTGTTGAATTTTCGATGACAGTTATTCGCCACTTTAGGAACGAGAAAGGGACTGGTGCTGAAATGCATCCCACAATTGTTTCTGGGATCGTTACTAGGTACCGGTCAGCTATTGGCCAATTTTTTTCCCTGTCCCTAGTAACAGTTCCACAAGTCTTTGCAAAAGTCAACTCGACCCAGTTCCCTTCTTTTTTCTGCAGAAGTTGAGCAGTGTTTTCACACATTTTGAATGGGAATGGGTACAAACGTTTGGCACAAAGATTTCTCACCATAAAGGCATTCAGTATAATCAATAACAGGTTGACTCTGGATGTCATCAGCCGATCATAGCAAATGCTTGTTCACTCAGACAATCCCAGAGGTTGTTGCAACCAAAAGCTTTCACCTGCTAGCAAGCTCTCCTTTTACCTTGCATCTCCTTTTGGGTGCTGCTCTCATGTGACTTCTCACAACTCCCCTACATGGAGAGCTTGCTCGCAGGCTACCAAAGCTTGCCTCCAACCTCCCTGCAGTTCATGGAGTGGCCAATTAAGGTCTAATACATGTTTGAACACACCTCCATGTGGTATTGCAAGTGGAATGTCAAAACGGGGCACGAGGTAAAGAGGGTTCCAGGTCTTAACAACTCAAATATTTGAACTTGTTCAAAATGCTGATTGTTTCAACAAAAATATCAAAGAATTGAAATATATGAAATGAACCATATTAATTTTGAACCGCAGTTAAAGATATGAAAGTGAACATGATCTTGGCAGTTTAGCCTAAACGGTTGAAAAATGGCCTCACAATGGCCTGCTCTCCATATGGCTTAGCTCAATGGATAGAGCATTGTGTCCAGTCATCCCAAAGGTCAGGGTTTGCTTCCCAGTCAAGCCTGAATTTTCATCTGCTTAGGTTGTTCATTCAACTGTGAAGAATCAAGATCATGTTCACTTTCATACAAATATCAAACATATTCTCAAGTGTTATGTTCATGCTGCTCTTTATTACATTTAGCACAATGGTGGTAACAATTTAGTTCTTCTTCTTGGCAACACCAACAGTTCTGCCCTTGCGACCAGTGGTCTTCGTGTGCTGTCCTCGCACACGCAGACTGAAAAAAAGGTAAAATTATGGTTATGAGAATCAGACAAATGTTTGAGGCAAGGCGGAGAGGCAGCAAGGCGGTAAAGAATTAAGAAACATTTTGAATGAATAATAGAACAATTACTGAATTTGGCTTTCATATGATGTGAAGAATATTTAGATCTCAGATGCTGCAGTGTACAATATGTAAAAGTTACTCTATCAGGGCTGTCATTAAGAGCCGAGGACAAGGGATTTCCCCTGGCTATGTTCATTGGAAAATAGAAGAAAAATAAAACCAAAATAAATCCTCAGCTATTTGATTCCATGCCTACATGTTGCATTTACCCGGCAACGTGAAATCTTAGTGACAACTCCGCTAAAACGTTTAAAAATGCTGTGGCAAAATGTGGTTAGAGCATCTGACTAGTGCACAGGAGGTTGTGGGTTCAATTCCCATCTGGAACTCAGAATTTTTTTCTCTGTTCTTCTCTCCACACATAATATCATTTCATTTAAAATACAAATAATGAGAAGATAATTACCCCCAGTAATGACGAAGACCACGATGAGCACGGATCTTCTTCAGTCTCTCAAGATCCTCACGAAGCTTGCTTTCAAGATTGTTAGCAAGTATCTAAAGGCAACAAGGCATTGCAATGTTTAGCGCAGTTTATGAAATCATTTAAATTGGAATTAATTTAAAGTGCCAGGATATACAGCCACAACAATATCTGTTTAATGTAACAGATTTCTTATCAGTTCATTTGCACCCAAACAATTTTGTTATAAATGTATCTTGTGAAAGATATTTTCCCATAAACTTTTGGTAATCTAAACTTGCTTTACAATTCACTGAAAGAAACATGAACCATAATACCACTCGAGAGATAACAACCATTTTTTTACTTTATCATCTCTAACAATAATTACAGTAACTCAAAATGCTGATAGTTTTTAGTTACTAAATGTTCAACTGCGTTGCTTTCATGTTACTTAAGTCTACAGTTGTTAGTTCCCTCTACATGTGAATGCCAAATACATGTATATAAAATGTGTAGTCCAGTTAAAAAGACTACAGATGTACCTACAGAGATTGGCCACTGTCACATGCATTTCTTAGTTTTTGAAGAAAACAACAAGCAAAGTTTACTGTAATTTGATTGCATGCAACTTGTCATGCATCACGTGCTGGGCGAAAGACTCAGTAGAGCAGTACAAAACTGCAAGTTTCAGGTCAGGTTTCATTGACGTGTATTTCAAAAAGCTATGCTTTTGGATTTTGTTAAGTGCTCGAATTAGCAGAAAAATCCAGAATAATAATAATTATTGATGTTGCACTCATCTGATCAATTAGAATTCACGTTTTTCATGTTTCAGAATAACTTTCTGAGCCTGCGCCACACACAAAACTAAAATTATTAAATCATGGTTATGTCCATCCACGAAACAGCCCTAAAATACTTTTAATGGGCTCCAACTGTGTACCAAGATTTAAGTGCATGCCATGATTTGATTCGATTTGCCAATCAGTTTGAAAGAAAACTTAAAATGTACTTCTGGTAATTCACCGAGTCCTTAGGGAGCCCAGAAAAAAGATCTTGGTGCTGCTTCACAGACACTACTGCATATAACCAAGGTTAGACGATAGTACTGTACATCTACAACACAGGCTAAACTTCACTTGTATTTAAATTTAAGTGTCTATGCTGCCTAAAATGGTAGCAACTTGGAGGGTTGCTCCAATTTTTCATATTAATTTCTATACCTGTGAGTATTTGCCATCTCTGATGTCCTTCTGCCTGTTAAGGAACCAATCAGGGATTTTGTACTGCCGTGGATTCTGCATTATAGTAATGACACGCTCCACCTGTCAGAGAAAAAATAGTGCATCATAATGGTCAATGCTTACAGCACCAAAATAAATGAGAAAGGAAACTTTTATTGTTCGAAGATTTCAAAGAAAATAATTATGTTGACGCAATATTTCAATGGCTTGTTGCTGGTACATGATCATTAAATCATGCATGTTACCTCATCATCTGTAAGTTCTCCTGCACGTTTTTTCATGTCAACATCAGCCTTCTTGCAAACAAGGTTGGCATACCTCCGTCCCACGCCCTGGAAATAAAGTAAATACATGTTTGATGCCCACACTACTGTGAATTTAACAGGAACTTTACACTTCAACTATCTTGGGTCGGTACATGTATATGTAAATCAACTACTTCCTGGCAGGGCTGCAATGTTATGTTAGATCCCTTTAGCTACTAAGAGGAGGAAGACTAAGAGCAGGGGCACCCAACGGCAAGTTTCGGGAAAAAAATCTGTTTGAAAGA
>BOPM01000247.1:573190-595871 GCA_022179025.1 Porites australiensis
AGTTTAGTGGTACACTTGGCAGTTTATTATTTCGTTAACTGTTTATTACTTCAACTAAAAAATAAGTAGTTTCACGCCAGTTTTATACATAAGAATTGTTCTGGACAGTTTTTATCCCATAAAAGGGGGGGGGGGGGATGCTCAGCTCGTCGTCTCGCTTAGGGGTGTAAATTTCGGATTTTGGTCTCACTTTGGGTGTTATAATAACATAATAATATTTAGCCATAATATTTAGCCGTGAAGGTCTCGTTTAGGGTTGCACGCCAAAAATATAAAAAAATATATATTGTCTGTGTTTTAACATGGTCTCTTTTAGGGGTCAAAAAAAAAAAAAAAAACGCCCAGATCGGTCTCCTTTAGGGGTTTAATTCAAAATTTCCGACGAGCATCCCCACCCCTTTCATATGCGGAGCCCCCCCCCCCGGGAAAGTGACCTTACCATTTACCTTCCATCCGGGATTACCGAAACTTTCTGTCAAATGGTAAGCACCCCACATGTTCCGTTGCTCCCGGAAATTTTTCGATGGAACGACCCAAAAAGTCGTGATACAGCATTTACTTTCCAACGGCATTTTTCGGAACATTTTGGTAAATGGTATATATATAAAAAACACGTAATTAATTTAAGCCACGCAGGAGCCTATCATGCAGATTAGTACGATGGTTAACTTTGGGACTGGATCGTCCAGGCGTTTTAAAACTTGACGAGAAGATGAGCATTTGCTCTTCGCCTCCCCAAGATCACGGGGGATATACAAATTGCAGCTGGCTGGAAAGTGATCTGCAAGTGAGAAAATGTCATGCTATTGAGAACCTGTATGTGCCGAAAATAGAGGCGGTAAAGGTGAGTTGAAGGACTTTGTCATTCTGATATCAACCTGAAGAGATTTTTGGCAGTCAGAAATAGATATCAACATCATGAGTCAGGTGTACTTGAATGCGGGGTCGCTCCGGAATGTAAAATATTGTTTGTCTTCACAAGGAAAAAAAGTATAGGATTACATTATAGGTGGGGGCTTTTTGCATGTCTTTTTGCATGTCTGAAAAGTGGGGTCATTATAAATTACATAATTTTTATGCTGCTCTGCCTTGTGGTTGGCCAAACCGAAAGCCGTGGAGGAGCTTCCACCCTCCACCTTCCAACTCTCTACTTTTAACTTAAAACTAATTACAACTTCCAACTTCCAGCTTCAAGCCTCTTTGTCCTCGAATAGTCTATGTTTGTCTCCTTCCAAAGGCCTTGAGGAGAAAAATTAGCTTGAGACCTGAATTTGAAGTTTTTATTCATCCTTAGTTATTAAAATTTCCATGATCACCAAGTTTATGGTTCCAGGTTTTCTTTTGCAAAACGGATAACAGTAGGGAAAAATATCTCAGAAGTTTTTAAAGGAGATGTGTCACGAAATTCTGCCAAATTAGGAACTGTTACAAAATGCCCGTTAAATGAAGAGAAACATAAAAATAAACGCTTAAAACTTTAAAGGAAGGTTAAAATAACATAGCAGAAACAACAGATGTCACGGACGGGCAAAACTGAAGAAGATTGAAACGGACTGAAATTAGGATTTTTGAAAACTGTTCAGCCCAACAGTTTTTCAAAGTTCATCCCTGCTGCTTGTAACTTCAAAAATAATGCTCAGGAGACAGATTTGTTTGTCTCGGGTCTCTGATTTTGTCATTTACATGTAATTTCTTTGCTTATTTTAAGTTCCATAGCGATTGAGGGCGAGTAACTGGCAAAATTAAACAAAATGAACTGATCTGCCCTGACACAGCCCCTTTAAGTGCTTGTATAAGGGGAGTCCTAAATGGAATTTGATACACTAAAGTAATTTGCTGTGGCTCCGGGAACCATACAGGAGAGAAGAAACCCAAGTGGGGTTTATTGAGGTTAGCCGATTTTCAAGTCTAAATCCTTTCTAATTCGTAGCTTACAGAAACAATCGAATTTTCCCCATACAAATCCTTAGAATTCGAAGGTTACACAACAATGCCGATGGTCATATAAGTCGAGTTTGGGCCATCTGTGCCTAGACAAGTGTCAAAATTCTGACCGCCAATAACGTAGCTTCGAAATCTACAAAATTAATATTTTAATTTACCAATGGACTCCATCCATCATTTAAAATACCCGTCCGTAGCTTCACGAGGTTGTGCCATGTTGTTTGTATTGTCCTTCGCCGACTTTCAGACACACGCGTGCAGCTCCCTGTCCTAGAAAAACATCGAAACCAAACCCCTGGCAAAAATAAATAAGATGACGTCACAAGGTTTAACGGTATAGATACAAGTTAGTTCGGAGATCGACTTCATTACTTAAAGGCAGTCAAGGATCTAAGTCTCTACTCCAAACTGAACAGGCATTAAGAAAAGAATTTGCTATGGATATCAAGACAACCTTTGTGTTTTTTCTCAGCGCCTGCCTGTATGCAGCTGCCACCAGGTCCCAGACTGGAGTAAAGAACGTTTCAGTGGACAATGTCACCTTGTCCGACGGTAAATTCGTAGTACAGCAGATTTGTACCTCGGGTGCTGCTGCCAATGAAATCACTTCCCTAAAGAAAGAAGTTAAGCAGTTGAAAGAGGTACTGCTTCAACGATTAGACGAGGTGTTAAGGCGACTTGGTAAGACAACAATAACGTTCTTAGTATTGATGATTTACCTCTCTCAATCCGTGATTTGTGACATTGTTTTGGGAAACCTGTAAGTAGTCTTCTCCGCATCCGTGTTTTGTGTCTTCAACGCTTAGGCGGCGCAATTAAGTAGTGGAAACCAAGAATGAAGAAAAATTGGTTTAATAGTCTCAACGCAGTTCCAGACTACAGGATAGGAAAACGTCTTTAATCTAGAGCTAGATGAATGTCTTTGAGAGAAAGATAGTATCTAAAGATCATTTCCTATCAGTCAGGAGCACCCAACGGCAATTTTCGGAAAATATCTGTTCGGAAGACGATTTGAGATCTAGAATTTTCGGAACATTTGTTGTAAAATTTCTTGCTTGCCTGCCTCTCCTAGGATTTTCGAACATCTACAAAATGGTATAATTAACCATTTTTAAAGGATTTTTACCCATAAAAAGGCCACCTAGAATTTTCGGGAGCCTTTTCCTGGCTGAAATTTTCGAAAAGGTAAGTTTTCATCCCTATAATTTTCGGATCAGTAGACTTTCAGCTAGGAAATCCAAACAGATGAAAAGTTTTTAGGGGATAAAAATATACCTATATCTACCGTTTAAATACTAAAATATGTTCAACAATGCTATGTTAAGCGGTTTTGAACTATATCCTTGTTGGGTGCCCCTGTAAGAATACAAGATTTTCCGAACACTAAGTTTAGTGCGCGCAGCTGAACCGACAGCATCTTGGCAGGAAAATGTGATAGCCATTGTCATTCTACCATGAGTTTTAGCAAGAATGTTGTAGTGGTGAAAACAATTTAACAAATCTTAGAAATTTTATTGTGCAGCAATCAGGAGAGGGCCTAGCTGACTTCAATAGAAATAAGCATTCTAACAATTGTGGTGAAAAGAAGTACAATAAAGCTTTCTGGGGTGTCCATTTCTGGGGAACACACACAAAAAAAACTTTAAGTTCAATGTTGTCCTTGTAGTCATCCCACTCCCTAAAATGTAAAGCTCTCTATTTTACCACAATTTAATATAAATTGCAATAAACAGGCCACGATATAGTAAATAGGGCCATTTATACGAGGAAAAATAAGACACGTCAAAAATTAACGTATGCGTACTATGCATTCGCATCCTATGTAAGACGCGAAGGTCATTTATACGAAGTTTTTCTCGTCTTATCTAAGAACAGGTGTTAAGGGCTGTTCTAAAATGAGACACACCTTAGCTAAGCCGCGTCTTACTTTAGACGAAATGTACCGTTTGTAAGGAAAATAAATATAAATGAACCTAATAAATGGCCCTAATATGATACACTGCTGTGTGCGATGAGCATAGTGACCAATTGTGAAGTTCAACCGACAGCATGTTTTGCCTGTGGACACACATGACTGTACAACTTACAACTAACAAGTGACATAACTATGCATGCATTTATTTCTCTTCTTTTCTCCCACTTTGAATAAGACAAGAAGCACATGAGCCAGGGATAGTTTGCTTTTTCACCATAGAGCACCTTGCAAAGACTATAAATATGCAGGGCTTGGGAGAGGAATATGTAAGGCAGGGATTTCACAAATTTGTCAATGTAGCATATCTGTTTGGATTATTTTTTCCTGATTACTTGTTCAAAATTAAGACAGTTTCTTGGTGTTGTGGACAGGTGTAATCACCAAACGATGTAAAACAACGAATTGAAAAGACAATGATCAATACTCAAACCACAAAACAAGAGCTAACCAACAATAGTTTCCACAACACCAGGGAACACCCAAAATTAATATCAATATGTATCATCAAAAGAAATATCACCGTTTACCAATGCACTGTTGCAGAAATTCCAACCAATTGATGTCTTGCCTCCCGCTCTCCCAATTTTTACCAAATTCTCCCGATTTATTATAAAATTCTGAAAACTAGGGAAAAATTGGTAATCTTTAGAATTTTTGGCGATCTGTCACTGTGAAACACTCATATTATACTTACTTTCTTCGCGAAGAGCATTATGGTATGTTATAACTCAGGCCGGAATGATGTCAAAATTCAGGAAATGGCACTTGAGAGAACCTAAATTTGCAAAATTTCCTGGGGGGGGGCATGCCCCCGGACCCCCCTACAAGCTCGCGCCTTCGGCGCTAATAATTACTCCCTATTTTCCATCACATAGGGTTGGAATCTCGGCTGTTGTGTATCACTGCAACTCAGTTGGCCAATCCGTTAGGGTGACTGCTTAATACAGGTTTAACTGTACTCGCACACATCACACTTGACATCAACATGACATACAAACCATCTTTCTTCAAATCAGAACCAAAAATTTTCGACAGAGGGGTTTCACTCCAATAACATAATTCTAATAGTACACGAAATAAATTGGAAATAACTACTCTTTCTACTGACCTTGATTGCGGTCAGAGCAAACATAATTTTTTGTTTTCCATCTATGTTGGTGTTGAGAACACGCAGAATGTGTTGAAACTTCTCAGGAACAACTAGGGCCTGTGAAACGAAGTAAATGTTATGGTGCCCACAAATTAGCACATTTAGTTGAGGCCATGGCAAAGAAGACTTAGGGAAGCAAAATATGTTAGCCTTAAATATGACAGTTACAACAAAGATAAATGATTCAAAATCTCCAGGTTAGCTTTTGTATAAAAGACCGATCATTTTTATACCAGTCGCTGTTCAAGCGTCATGATAAAAAGTTCCCAAGAAAACAATCGTTAAGTCATCTTGCTGTTCAGAAATAAATACACATAAGCGTTTATCCCGTTGCATTTTAACATAAATTCTAAGGAGTCAATTGTGCGTGAGAATCTAAAAAAGTGTTCCTGTTATCGCTGCCGAGCTGATTCAGATGTGAGTATGCGGTATTTCTAAAGCGACGTTACACCCTTTATAACGAGTAAACCCTCAAAATAATTACAGAGTACATTTTCTCAAAATTATTATATTATAACATGTGATGCGAGAATGTCAAATACGGCTCAGACACAGAGATGATGGTGGATTCTGTTCACCATTTCTCTACATTCACGATAACCTACCATGATGGCAGCCAAAGAGAACTTCCCTTATAGCATGATGGGATTTGTATTCGAGAAATTGGTACCCAGTCTCCTACCTACCGACGACCAAATCAGGCCAAGATATTTTTTGTCCAGTTCTCGTTTTATTTTAGTTTTGCTGACCTTGAACATGAAATCTGGGCCACAATTACAGTTTCATGATTTTTTTTTATTCGGATTGATCGTATACCCCTTTTCCGGTGCAGTAAGCCTGTCGCCAGCACTGAAAAGCGCAGCCAAGCAGCTCCTCGAACTCATTCTATGCCTAACTTTTAGGTGGTATTGAACCGGGGTATTGAACTGGAAATATAATCGACATTGCTCCTTATTTCCAAAAAAGTTACCGAGTAAGCGGGTTTTTTCGGTATTGGCGAGCAAAGGAGTGTAACAAAGTATTCACGAGATCAAAGATTTGTGCAATACACACGCGTATACCCATAGTCTTATAATTGCCTCCAATGTGAAGACCGTCGGAGGCTGGCGTGTTCCTATGGCTTTTAGGATAAAAGGGAAACAAAGCGCGTTGAAGAGAAATAGATGTCTAAAATGACCTCTTTCTTCAAAATTAGTGTTCTTTACAGTTGTCACAATTATTTCAGCTCGCTTGATTTGTCATTTGTCAAACTGTAGGCTAAATTTGATTTGTAAAGGATCTTGCGCACTCGTCGTTGTGTGTTTAACGGCTTTTTTTTTCAAAAAGCACCGCAAAAGAAATGTACCTAGTTGTCATTTTTGTTGTCGTCGTTACATTTTTTTCGTTGCCGTTGCGGAAGATACCTGGATGTCTGAAACAGTGGTTCAACCTTCATTTACGGAAGTGTATTTTGCACTTTACGGTTTTGTTCCAAACCTTTCACATTAAAAGGATTAGGTAAATAAAATCATATAAAGCTTTATTTAATAACAGAGTAACTTTAACGGCCGTAACTTTCAGTATATAGCTGCTGTGAATTTATTATGTGTACCGGATAAACAAGTGAGGAGATTCATGCAGTGTTAACATCAATTGATATATTTGCAATTATACCAAAATACTTAGAAAATGTATTTTTAAACCAAATTTTCCGTTATGAGAATGGTGAAGAATTAGATCAAATCAGAACGTATTACAACTTTAAAACAGCAGTCTGAGTTTTGCAAAGAGTTTATTAAATTATATATGCATGCGTTATCAATCAAAAGTACATCTTCCGGCCTCACTTGAACATCAGGCCCCTCGTGCTCCCCCGGCTGCCACAGATCGAATTGTTCAATTCTTTTTTGTTCCTTTGGAAAAAAGCCTCCGGTACTGGTCCTAGCGGGTGGTCTTGTTTTAATTTCATGCCGTATACATACACTATACATGTATATTTTCATACACATCAGTCATTTTGCCATCTCCGCCCGCAAATAGCAAAAGCCAGACGAGGCGGGCGGAGAGAAAAGGTTACAGCAGTCATAACAGATAATATTGTTAAGTAACTAAATAAACTATGTGGATAAATAAGAATTACAGAAAAACAAGCTAAAGTTACAAAATATATAGTCTTACAGAATGATATTAGAAGACAAATTTACTACTAACAGAACCTATCAATTATTAGTGCATTGAGTCGAGGATGTAGAATTTGCCATTTTTTGTAGGAGAATAGGCACTTCAACATAATCGTCCCCTACTTCCAGTATCGAGAGCAAAAAGTCATGAAAATTTTTCAAAAAAAAATATAAGTATACACAAGTAAAAAGCATACACAAGCACAGAGATATATACGTGATTTAAATCAAATCCGATAGCTTCAGTTTATGTAGCAGTTCAAGACGTGGGACGGACGCAAAATAATCTTTAGAAATCAATACTTCACAGACAGCATTTCTTCTTTCTTTTATCCTATCAAAAAATGCTTTTTGCCTTCCATCATGCTTCGTGATGTCCTGCACTGCGAGAATTTCTTCGATGTTGTCCTCTTTCCTGCTTTTACCATTTGACTCACTTCTTTTCTTTTTCTCCAAGTATTTCAGGAAAGGTCGACTTTCCCAGGGATCTTGAAATCTTGAAAACTTTTTTTGTGGAACAACGAAATCGTCACACATTTTCCTGATCCTTAAAAAATTGCCCTAGTGTATTACGATAAAAGAGTGGTATAAGTGACGAGCGTAAAATGTGCGGTTTTTTCAAAACGTCAAGGAATGTTATTTATTTTATATTATTACAATGAATGACGTCAATCATGGGCTCCTGCGTCAATCGAAGACGTCTTCAGCCAGAGATTCGCACAGAAATGCCGCACAATGAACGCGTTAAAAAGAACGCGACAAAAGTTCAATGAGCAAACTTCAGTTCTCACTTCCAAGTTTTGTTTAGAGTCTTTTTGGAGCCTCACCCGAAATTTGGGATAACAATTAATGTTAGAGTCATATGCTGAAGACGAACGTTCATGTTCCAGTAACAGCGGAAACACTGTCCCATGGCTCTGCCAGAAGTTGCCAGTAGAGGCAAGCACTCCTGTAAGGATTAACAAAACCACGTGCTATTTTTGTGATTGGTCAGGAACTCTGTTGCGTAGTTGTTCCTAGTCGTCATTATTGCGAGCGGCTGATGCGTTTTGGGTCACGTGGTCCGTTCGCCGAAATGCATTGACCAAGAAAGCCTGGGAAGACGCCGTACAGGGACTAGGCAAAACCTTCTGCATGTGCTAAGGGTTGACGCACTGACACCTGTTTCAGTCAAATTCAGACTCAATCAGAATTATGCTCCAAATTATGCTCGACTGCACCTATTGATTATGCTGTATGAACGAAACTAAAAACACTTCTCCTTTTTCGAACAAATGCATTTTTCATGGATTAACATAAAAGTGGAAACTGATAGATCTAAGGTGCCTGGAATAATGAGACCAACCAATGTAGCCTTGTGAGATAGCTAACACTATGCACAGGGAACAGGCTGTCGATGACATGAAACCTCGTGTAGAACAATAAAATGGGTTGCAGTTTTGCGGTTTTGGAGCGGAATAAACGGAAGATAACAGGTTGACTGAGAAAAATGGGCACAGAACCTGGGAATTGAATGAGAGCCGCTTTTCAGTGAGGCACTCAGGTACACACACATGAATGGCCTTCATCGATCAGTTTACAGTTCAAAACCAGAGCCACGGTCCCCTGTCACAGGGACCATGTACCTTGGTGCCACGTCAGTAGCGGGGAACTAAAATAAAAAAATTTCATCAGCAATAGGCAATATATATCCGAGTTCCATCGGGCCTCTGTATCAAAACGAGGTTAAGTGCTCAGCCTTTGATATGGAGATGATTTTTTCATTCTCATACAAATAAAAGTCATTTTCGATTCACAAGAAAGGTTCTGCACTTGGCCTCCCTAGAGTGAGGGTTTTGGAACTCGGAAGTGGCCTATTTGTTGATCAGGGTAAAGAGACCCCGAAAAACAAGCATTTCTCTTTACGAGAGCAACTGAAAACAAAATTGTCAAAGTAATTAAAAATCATGAAAGTGAACATGATCATCGCGGTAGAATGAAAACCTAAGGGGTACAAAAAGAACCCTAAAATCTTCAGGCTTGACCGGGAATCGAACCCTGACATTTGCGATTACCACGGCAGGCGCAACGCTCTATCCATCGAGTTAATCAAGCCAACCGGAAAGCAGGCCATTATGAGTTCGTAAAATACCCGATGGTGGAAATAAAAAGACTTAAAATATATGAGCAAACGTATAATATTTTTCACTGCGGATGAAGATAAGAAAGTGAACGTATGATCATCGCAGTAGGATGGACAACATAAGCGGTAGAAACAGAACCTGAAAAAGTTCAGGCTTGACCAGGTTTGATCTAACCCTGATCTTTTCTACCGCTTGTTCATTCTATAGCTACTGCGAGGGTCATTTTCACTTTCATATCTTTATCCGCAATGCAAAATACGATTCATTTCATATTTCAAAATTTCATTATTTGAAATTGTCACCTGAAAATTAGCCTTTTTTCGATATAAAATCGTCAAAGTTACCAAATTCAGCAAGAAGCAGGTTTGTGAACTGAAAAATGAGCAATTTCCATTTTTTATGTTAACCTTCCTACGACCGCTTTGGTTATTTCCGTACCATATGAAACTATCGATGCATATTTCATTCCTCCCTGGACCCATTCAGCTTTCAGTTCAAGTTATTAAGTTGGTAAGCAGCAATGTTAGCAAAGATAGATCTTTCAAAGAATACTTCTTTTTGGAAATTCTGACCAATTTTGACAGAGTTACAAAAAAACAAGTAACTTTTTGAGGAAAAATAAACTGTGCTAAAACTGCCGTTTTTCGTCCCCAGGGCTTTTCCGTTAAGAAAATGGGAGGGACTTTTCCCATCCATCACATTTTGTAAGGAAAAGCCCTGGGAACAAGGTTGCCTGGCAGTAGCCAAGGGGTAATTTAGTTTTCGATTAAATTTTCTACATTTGCTTTTTTTCTTGTATTAGTTTCCCTTAGATAGCTCGTATTTCAGTCGATTTAGTGTTTTCCAACATGTCATAAGAGTCTACTTAAGAAGGATAATTTTTTTATCTATTTTACTTTTAGTTCGTGTTTTTGATTTTGGCAAGAAGTTTTACTGTGTGGATCGGATATCCAGCAAATACTTGACCGAAGACAAGGAATAAAATTTTTTACAATTGAACATTATTTCATCACCTGCAAGTCTTTGTTTGCCTCCGTAGAGTATCCCTTGAGTCTTGACTGCACATGACCGTCGCTTCGGTGCAGTATCAGGGTTAATGCTCAAACTTGGGAGGTATTGGCCCCCAAAAATCCAATCGAGGCACCTTAAAATAATTCCCCAACAAGCCTCGATAGCTGTTAAGTTCCAGTCTTCATTTGCCTGTTCTTAGGTAAATTCAGGATAAAAAGTGATGTTCAGTTTAGCAGATATTATACGGTCGACTCCCGGTAACTCGAACCCTCTATAATTCGAACCTCCCGCTAACTCGAAGCAATTTTCATTTCCCTTCAGGTCGTTTTTTATATTATTTTACCCTTGATAACTCGAACTTTTTTCTATTTCCCTTAAAGGTTCGAATTATCGAGAGTCGACTGTATGTTCTTGCCGGCGTGTCAAAAAATAGACACCGCCGAATACTTCACGGCACTATTTTCACTAGAAAAGTTAGCAATGTTTTATATCTTTATTGGAGGAGGTTAAGCCCTATCCCCATCACAAAATTATAAAATTTCTAAATAACATGATAACTTCAGAGTTTCCGCCACTACGACATTTCCACTAAAACTCGTAGTAGAGTGACGACGGCTATCACGTTTTCCCGCTAAAATGACGCTGGCTCACGCGCGAGCACTACTTAGTATTGAGAAAATAGCGTACTCGTAATTGTGCCTCATCTTAAAGGTCTCTATTCCCTCTAGGAGTCTTGCCATGTTTTTAGGAATTAAAGTAGTTTGGCTATTTCTTCTTCACAGAACGTGTGAAATTTTCCTTTCTTATTTACAGCTCTACTAATCAACGCAATCTCGTTCCCATGGCTTCTTGGTTACCGTCTCTTTTTCTGGTGTTTATTCTGCAGTACTGACGTCATTTATTTTCAGGATATCTTGAACCTCTTCCAAATTTGGTTCCATTTTTATAGCTGGTTCTGGACAATTAGCCGGTGGATTTGAGCCAATCAGAAACGGAGAAATATTTTCAATGAATTATGGTAATTGCAATTCCGCTCTTCATTTGAACGTCATAAAAAACTGTGTTGCAATGTGGTGAAACAGTAAAAATAGAAAGCAAAGCACTCTTTTGTTCTGCTAAACAGAACCTTAAATGAAATTAAGCAAGAGAGGCTAATAAATGCAATCCATCAGTCACTTAGAATGCAAATATTATTGAGATATATTTACTGATTTACAAATGGTTTCATTGCTCATTTTTATGCCATTCGATTTTAAGGAACTTTTCAGTTACTGTGTTTACAACACTTCCTGCCTTATTAAATTCAGTGATTTTTTTTTAATTTTTTTATTTCTATGAATTTGTCGCACACTTTTAGATGTCAATCGTAGTCATCGAAAACAATCGCCTTCCATTGCTCAAGTCGCGTTCTCAGCAACGGGAAAGAAAAGAAGCGACTATCGGTACTAGCAGGCTAGGCCATATCGTTGCACCTTATGAGCTTTCATGCACTTGCTTTTTAAAACTATTAGGTGTACACTGATGGACCTTAAAATATATTAAAAATTAGAACTTTAAGTTGCTGAACTGAGGAGTTTACACAAAGGCTGTTCATTGCACACTTTTCACAGTGACTGAATAAGCCTAGTCAATGAATTATTTTTCATGGTCAAAACAAAAGCAGGCGGGTGATAATAACTTGAGGAGACCCATCTTGTCCGTTCGCGGAATCAGCCATAAAGTTAATATATTTGTTTCGCCCAACGATGATAATTATAAGGACCTTAAGATCCCAGGAGGGCGAAGGCGGCAAATCGTCGCCTAAAAATTGATATTCGAGTTCCTTCAGTCTTCATCGCGATGATTACATCGAATTTCATCATGCGCCTGGAATTGAATTTATAAGAATCATATCCAAGTTAAGAAAGGGGAAGAAAATTTCGTCGCGGCTTATTCACGGCCTGAGGACACAAAACGAGACTCCCGGCAAAACGTGCAGTGTTAGCTCTTAAGGTTCCTGACAGTCTCTCCTAAGCTTAAACTTCGCGTGCCGAGATGGTGCAATAAACAAAACTAAAAGCGATTGCAAACTGATGAGTTTCTACTGCCATCTACCGTACTCTACCCGAATTCATCCGTTACGCTCGCCTTTGAACGTCTCGCCTAATTGAATGACCTTACAACTGACCTTAAAAATTAGGACTCACTGTTAATAACCACTATAATCTTAAAAGCTAATAACTGGTGAAAGAAGTTAAGGTTTACTCCCCCTTTCAATTATGCACTTGACTGTGCTATAGAATTATTTAATTCTTAAAAATCAGTTCCTTTGGTAAAGTGGGTATTATTAAGGCGGAACCTGGTAATATTGTATCACGTCCATCTGGCGATTGATCCCCCTCCACTGGCACTTGGACTGAAAATTAAAGCGCTGGAAAACTCTTGTAATCTGTGATTTTATATCAAGCCTGATAGCTTTAGTATATTTAACAGTTCAAGATGTGAAAGGTCAGCAAAATAGTCTCGGGGCATCAATACTTCACAGACAGCATTTCTTCTTTCTTTTATCCTCCCCAAAAATACCGTTAGTCTCTCATCACGCTTAAGCTTCTTGATGTCCTGTTTTGCGAGCATTTCCTCGATATCTTCATCCTTCCTATTTCTTCTCCTCTTGGACCAATTTATTTTCCTTTTCTCTAAATAAGTCAGCATAGGTCTTTCCAGACCTTCAAAGGGATCTTCCACTGTCGAAATGGTTATTTGTGGAACGGGAAAACTCTCACACATATTTCAGATCTTTAAGAAAATTGCAAAATAACTGACCCAAAGTTTAACAGCAGTGAGGAGTATAAGGTTGTTATTGTTTTTAACAGACGAATGCTTATAATCCCTGTTATTTCCTGGGTGACGTAGGGGATCTTTGAATAACGTCAATCGCAACTATTGCTTAAAATAAACCTCATTTCCAGGGTTCTCTCTCTCAAAGTTCAGCTCTAAACCTCCCAGCTATGGCCAGTACCGGCTTACGCATGTGCACAGCCATATTACCCGGTCAGCGCCAAATTAAGCCGAGTGGCTCTGGGGACGAAAATGGGCAGTGGCGGCCACATTCTCGTCTCCAAAGCCACTCGGCTTAATTTGTAAACGGAAGAGTGGCTCTGGCTGGAATGGAAAATACTTTTTTCATTGGCTGAAAGCAACTGTAGGCGCACACCAACTTAAAAGTAAAACCTTAGCTGCGCATAACATTTCAGACGTAGGCCTCTCGAACTGTAAACATGAAATCCGCGTGTCTGATTTAAGCCTGGTTCTCATATGCTGCCGATGCACCTGCGACATGGCCGCTGGTACTGCCTGGGATACTGTTCCGATATGAAAACAGAAGTGGCCGGCAACAATAGTCATCCCAGTCTTTATCGCCGGCATGCCTGCGAAGTTGACTCAAGTTCAACTTCGCAGGCATGCCGGCGGTAAAGCTCTGCGATGGCTCTAGTTGCCGGCGGGAAGTAGTCCAGACGGTACCGGCGGCTACGTTGCAGATGCATCGGCGGCATATGAGAACCAGGCTTTTTACGTCGATCGTGGCAAAATGAAACTGCCATTTTCACATAAAACCATAATTCACCTTGTTTATTCCTCAAAATTTTGCATAACCAATTTTTCCTCGGTGTTACGGTCGTCCCAAAAGAAATCGAAGACAATGGTTATGCAATTTTTTTTTTTTGGTGGGGGGTGGGGAGGGGTAAACAAAGTGCAGTATGGTGCATGTGAAAATGGTCAATCTGGTCTGTTTTGTCTATTTGTAAAAGCAGTGAAGTGAGAAGTTTGAGAACTTCCCACGAGCCTTTACAAAGAGAGTTTTTCTTCGTTGTGCGCTAAACTTCAGCACTGAACCTCAATGACTTCAGCACTGAGGCCAGTACCTTATGTATGCGCCCGCCATATCACCTGGGAAGTGGCCGCCACATTCTCGTCAATACAGCCACTCGGCTTAATTTGTATAAACGGTGACCAAAAGAAACGACGGGCTCTAGGCAAGAGAATGCGGCAGTCATAGACAACTGTTTCTTGTCTTAAAATGTTTGCTATTGACGTCATCCAAGAACATGAAAACAGGCAATTGTTTGTTAAAAACGAAAACAACTTAATTATTAACTTATGTATTTTCTTAAAATACCCGGAAAAACTTGTTAAATCTTTTTATTGACTAGCATAAAAGCCTTTGTACAGCATGAACCAAAAAAAATAGGAAAAATAGGAGGTTTTCTCAAAAAAATAGGAGGAAATAGGAAAGACTCCGAAAAATAGGAAAAAAATAGGAACTTGACACCCTGTACCCTACACCGATCCAATACAACCACTCCCGAAATATACTCAGTAGTAAGACGCCATAGAAAAAGAAAACATTCAGCAAAACACGCACAATTCGCCTGTGTAACGTTCCATTTTTAATCAAATGTACGCCAACTTCTACCATCGAACCTAATCGAACTCAGTCAAAGTTCGACTGGGTTCGAGTCACCAAAATTGTTTTGTGAGTTTGATTGTGCTCGATTACCGAACTTAATCAAGCCCAATCGTTTGATTAAGTTCGATTGAGTTCGAAGAATAAAACGTTCAATTTGGTTCGAGTGGTTACGACGGGAGTAAACGCCTAGCGGTCTCGTTTGACTGGTAAACGTGTCAGCCTACTGGAGACCCTACCGCGATTTGCCGCTGCCGCCAAATGAGCACACTCACTGTTAAGTGGAGTAAAACACTAAACGTCTCATTTCAATAAGGCCCCTAACAAACGTGTGAAGCGACGAAAGAAGATTGATCGTGATGTTCACTGCTCCATCTTGTAAAAAATATGAGATTCGAAGACCCATAAGCCCTTCTGCAAGTCCTTTCACTAGAAAATTTTCCTACTTCTCACTACTTAGTTTTCCCCGCTCTAGATTCAGAATCTCATGATTTTTGAAAAGAGAGCAAAAGGAAGACAAAACAAACAACAATTGATCGGAAAAGGCTTCTGTATTGAGTAATAAACTTAGAAAGCATTTAACACACGAAATAGAACGCATGTTACGAATCCTTATTTTATCTTATGATACACGCAAAAGGTTTTTTTTGTAATATTTGGGTTACTTATAATCACCTATTCATAGTCTTTTAAATAAATGTTGATTATGTAGTTCTCTTCGAGTTTCCTTACCTGATAACGTTAGTTACAAATATACATCTACAGTTCTGCATTTCTTATAGATTACTGTACAATCAAGTAAAGCTTTACACTAGAAACTCTTTTAGTACTATTCATATTATTTCTGATCTAAACCTGAAATAGACCTTTTTAGCTTTTATGTTTTGTTATCCCAATTCAGACCGCGTGATTTTCTCCAGGGAATTTTTATGCTTGTTTTGTCATAAAATGTGCATAGAAAGGCACGTGGATGCACATGCATAGGACGAAATGTGAAAGAAACAGTTCTCTGGGGGGTACCATTATCACGTGGTCTGAAGTGGCAAAACAAAACATACAAGCTAAAAAGGTCTATTGTCTTCCAGTCTTTTCCTTTTCAGTACGGTCCATTAAGCTTCTTTTTACCTCTTTTGCAATATTTTTCCTGTAATTCTCCTATGTTCTCGTCACACACACTGGTGAGAGCTCAGGGCACTATAGGAAGAGCGACAAGACATGCTCTCTTTTCCCCTCTCCTTAAACAACGCCGATATTCTTGTTCTGGGCCCTCAAAGCAGTTAACTTTATTACTGGAAATGAGTTTCAAATTTCCCTTCAACCTGTTTGGCAAATTGACACTGGCTTTTTAAACAACCCGATCATGGCGCATACTCAAATCCTGGTATACAGGTTCTGGCCCAGAACAAGGATTTCGGTGTTGTTGTGTAAAAGGCTAAAAAAGGAGCCTCTGGGGCTGTAGCCAGATGAAAATACCAACCGAGGTCATTGTCAGTAAAAATGTGTACATGTTTTAAACAAAAAACGCCAAACAAAATTCAAGCACTTTTCAAAGACGTTTAAGGCCAAGCACTTGGCCACATTGCCTAAATTGTCAAACATATGCATTTGCACTTACCCTTGGTCCTGATTTTAACAATGACAAAACACACTACAGTGAAAGAAGAAAGCAAGAAACAAATTTTGGCAAACAAGGCTCAAAAATTAGTGTGATGAAATATCTGTGTACATGTGAAGTTGGATGTCAAATAATGATCTAAAAAAAAATTGCAATTAAATTGTGAATGAAATATCTTAATTTTCAAGTACTTTTCTCTGTGAAATATAAATTCAGTGGCTTTTAAATGACTCAAATGAGATTCAAAGACTTTTTAAGATGGTGTCTGAAATTCAAGAGCTTTTAAAGACTGCATGAGGCACGCCTGTAGCTGTCTTAGCCATACAGTGTCAGCTTTCTTGTAAAGCACAGGCAAGAAACTTCAAAGTTTTTACTGCAGCAACTGCTTCATTTGCCTCTAAACTGCCTACAGGGCTGGCTTTTACAACAGCATTAAAGGTAACCAGCAAAATATCTAGAGAAGTGTATCACTACCATGTGGCTAAATAAAATTTAGGCTAAATGTAAGTTAAACTTAAGACATATATGTAGCTCGTAGGAGATATACAGGGGCACCCTAATTGCATCACAGGGGCTCTTGGGGTCAGGCCATTATGTTTGTATGTTGATTTCTTTTGTTGTTGCTGTTGTTGTTGTTATCGTGATGATATGTTTGTATGTTGTTGTCTGTATTGGCTCATGCTTGCAAAGTGTTTTTCTGCTCCCTACACAAGTCCAACCCTACCCACAGGTAAGTATAGGGCAAGTATGTTAGGTTCCACTGGTTAGCAGTGTGACAGTGACTGGGTGGATGTCACTCTCAAGGTTGTCAAGGAAATGCACTGCACCCAGCTGCAATTTCGAAGCTCCACCAGCCTCACAGGCACACCCCCCTCCCCCACCCACACCCCCCATGCTCATCTCTGTTGTTGAGTTTAACATGTCAACATCCAAATGCATCACTCAGAGGAAGCTGTACAACCCCAACCCCACCCCCAAGCCTGCGATAGTTCATTCCACCATACAGCTTCCATTGGTTAGAGACTGGATCAAACACTTCGATTGTTTTAAGGTAAGTGTTTCCATCAAAACCACCAACAGCAAGCAACTGTCCATTCACTACTGCAAGTCCAACACCACTGCGGCGAGAATTCATTGCCACCACTGGAGACCACTGGTTTGTCTTAGGATCATAGCATTCAGCGCTGCTGAGTTCTGTTGCATCATCGCGTCCTCCAACTTAAAACAAGAGTAAACATATCATATTGAATGAAACAGCATGGCTATAGTGTGTTTTCACGGTCACATAATAAAAAAATAAACTTGAAACCATTCAATGAAAATGAAATTATATGCAAGACTCATAAATATGCAACATATCCAAGTCTCAGCTCTGTGCAGCACACAGTTTTTTTTTAGTTATTTACCAAAAAGTATCACACAATTTTTTAGAGCTTTGGATTGATATGCCACGCTTGTGTACCAACATGGATACTAATATGGAGACCGGAAATCAACAAAAACAGCTGGATTTCACTTCTGCAATAAAAATGTTTTCTTTTTGCTTATGAGCAAATTAACATGAGCATAAACACTTTTTTTATTGCTTGAAATGTTCTGCTACCACTGTGGTGTCACACACTTTGAAAATTTGACAATTCAAAATGCTTTATTTTTTCAAAATGAGAGGTGCCTAAATTACGGCTGAACAGGGACTAGTCAAGTTGATGTACAGATGTATTCATGCTTTTGTCAACATTACATGCAAAAACTTCCATACATTAACAAACACAGTAAATTATACACACCAACATAAAGTTTATCCTGAAACAAGGCAGCTCCAAGATGTTTCCTCCTTGTTCCCATGGGAGCAACAGGACTCCAGCGATTGGTTTTAGGATCATACTTTTCTACTGTGTTCAAGGGTGAGGTACCGTCGGAACCTCCAATAGCATAGAGGTAGCCATCAAGAACGGCCACGCCCACACCCAATCTTCGGGAACTCATGGAGGCTACTCTATACCATCTGTTTTCTTGAGGGTCATACTTTTCAACAATGTAAAGGCAAGAAACACCATCTTGCCCACCAACAGCATACATGTACCTGAAAGAATTTCCTTGGTTGATCAGAAAGAGAGCAAAAGAAGATACTAGTGCATCCACAGGCCTTTTGACAGGGTGAAATAAAAAAGAAAATCATGCAGCATTTACAGGGCAGATTAAGTGATATGAAAGGTCTAGACTATATGCAGTTAAAAATTATGTGAATCATGTGATTTTTTTCAGGGCTAATATAACCTTGTTTTACCAGGATTCAGAGGAGGAATATCACTTAAATTTTGTTCACAGACAATCTGAGTTTAAAAGAACAACAGAACATCTACATGAATTTTGTACCATGGGTATTTAAGAAAAAAAAAAGTAAATGAATTTTTTTTTGTCCTCTTATAAATTGAAGCAAAAAAAATATAAAAAGAACAATTTAAAGAAAAAAGATCATTAAATGACAGTTTGTACTACAGATGACAATGCATGTCTTTGAAGTAATTAAAATGGTACCACAATAAATTATTCCAGGCTATTTTTAATTGTATAAATCACCCTGAAATAGTGATAAGCTTGGGAAAATATTTAATAAAAGTTAAAATTGATTTAGTTCAATCAAATTGGACATTTTTTTTAAGAATTGAGCGATTTTCCTGGAATTGTGCAATTGCATGCTATCTGATGCCAATGGTGCACAACCACACCATCGACACATATTAGAAGAACATTGTCGAGCACATATTTTAAAAGCAGCAAAATTATTTTGCAAACTTCAGTTAATGCAAGCCTTTCCTTTCCCAACATTTATCCGATCAGATTTCTGCTTTGAAACCATCCATACCAAGTTCATGGTATGGTGACCTGTCCAGTCACAGTCTTGCTTTTATTAGTGTCCCACTTAGGAGTGACAAAGCACACAAAATAGTGGTGTTACAGGAAAAACTACCCAATGTAATGTTGAGTTTATTACAATTCTTGAGTCACATAATTATTATTATCAGAAGCACACATATTGATCAACAGATAACAACATTGTGTTTCTACAAAATTTGCTGACAGCTTTTACTCATTTACCGTTTTAGCAACCACTTCTGCTTGTGTTTCATCAATAAACCAAAACCATATTATCTTGCAAACAATGTAAAGATGGGCTCAGTGTGACAAAACATGGCACAGGAAATTAACACATACTGTGACAGTCATGATAACAATATATGATCAGGAAAAAATTGTATAGGCCTACCAACCCACTCCATATGTACTTTCTCTAAGAACCTTGTAAACAGCCTCTCGCAAATACTTCTTTGTCCTTGGGGAAAGCCCTTAAATTTTCTCAAAACTGAACACACTTAACATGCCCCCCTTAGTGTTAGTATTACAATGTGACGACTTCAACAGGGGCCGCCTAAGAACTTTCAGCTAATCAGAAACTGCTCCTTTAACAAAGAATTGGGTCTGCTGATCTCATCGGGAGCTGTCCTACTTTTCGATTGGTTAGTTTCAATCCTAAATGTTTTTGCCATTTAGAATGGTGTGTCGTATGTATGCACTTACCCATTTTTCTTCTGTGGCTGCTTTTTCTAAAATACACAAGGTGCTTTATATATATTGACGGGCTGGAATACTTGCTCGGTAAGGGGTATAAAAGTGCCCTGCATCTATGGGGGAAAAATATTGCGCGTGTTTTTCTTTACTGCTTAATTGTATTCTCTTATTATTCTCTGGGTCCAGAATATTCATTTGTGAAAAAAAGGAAGGATAAGTCTTTCTTTAACAGAAACACTTGTGGTCAACAAGAAAAAAATCAATGGCTGGGCTAGCGCTGGGCGCTGTTTTTATCACGCAAGAAGACACGGGGTAATCCCAATTTCCCTCTTCGGCTGAAAGGGAATTCAAACCGTATAAAACTATCACATAATTTAAAGAAAGTTAATCCTACACTTCTCCCTTGCTGTGAAAAAGCTTTTTATTCTTGCATCTCCGGAGAAATATATAAATATTTTCCCATCCCAATCACACGATGGGAAAGCATTCTCAGTGCTGTGTTGCGTGACATTTCGTTAGCATTCTGTATTTCTTTAACCTTTCCTCCGGTTCCAAGTTCTTGAGGGATTGCACATTGAGATTGCCAATGTTACTGAGATCTAGAACCCTTTCGCGGACAAAGAATAGCAAGTTTCTAGCATTATCATAAAGACCACCAAACTGATTAATAATATTCTCAGCTGCACAGACATGATTTTGATTTTCACTTCCAAGAAGGCAACGCCAGTCAACAGGTAAAAATTTAAATTTGATCACGAGAAAAATGAAAACAAGATTCTTTGGCCCCTGATTGGCTCTCGCTAGAAGTAAGCCATTCTAAATGGCAAAAAATGTAGGAGCGAAACTAACCAATCGAAAAACAGGACAGTTTCCGATGAGGTCCAAATGCCCATTTCTTCGTTAAAGGAGTGGTTTCTGATTGGCTAAAAGTCCTTAGGTGGCCCTGGTTGAAGTTGTCACCCTGTAATGGTTTGACTTCAAAGCAGTTAAAGTCAATAAATTATCTTAAACTTACCCATCTAGCACAGCAACACCAACACTTGTTCGACACGTGCAAGTAGGTGCCACATCACTGCTCCACTGATTAGTCTTAGGGTCATACCTTTCAACACTGTTAAGATAACTGCTACCATCGTGGCCACCTACAGCATACAATAAATTGTCCAAAACCGCTACACCTACACCACAGCGTCTCTTACTCATGGTGGCCACCATTTTCCAATCATTTGTCTGAGGCTCATAGCGTTCTACACTACTGATGGCATCTCCACTACACCACCCCCCTACCGCGAACAGCACTTCTGTGCATTTAGTAGGCTTACGCTGTCGTGTACGAGGACCTTGCATAAGTAACCTTTGTTCAGGTAGTAACAAATAGTTCTTTGCCTCATCTACCAAGTCCCGGCAAGATTCATCACTTTTTACCAAGGGATCTGTTCCAACTACTCCAACTAAGAACTTGGGTGGTAACAGAGGTAACCGAACGTGTTGGAGTATTTGTGAAAGATGGCATCGCCTTTCGGAAATGCTATATTTCACCCAGTTCATGACCGCTGTAAAAACCTGTTCTTCAGAACAAATGTTAAGCTCGTCGTTCGACAGAATATCGAGTAGCTGAGTAACAGGCAAAAGAAGGAATTCTTCGCTTTCCATAACTTCTTGAAAGTTGTGCTGAGTGAAAATATCAGCGACTCGTAAGAGATCTCGGCAAGCATGAGTGTCGGCGAAAGCTCTGATACCAAGGCAGTTCGAGGGGTCAAGCTGGCGTTTTAGAAACTCGCAACATATTTCTTGAATTTCTGCGATTTGAAGCAAGCAAGCGGCCGGGAGAAGTGACTGTACATTGCTCTCTTCTACAGTTATCGAAGACGTGTAGGCAAAGTCAACTAGCAATTCCATAGCGGATTCATCGACATCCTGAATTGTGATTTCCATTTGCCGACTTTCCGCCATCTCGCCGGTAAACATGGCGCGAAAATACGGGCTACATGCTGCCAAAATAACTCTGTGAGCGAACAAAGTCTTACTACCCGCCTTTATGACTACATCGCACAGCTCCTGACATCGTCGCAAAGCATCTAAAGTGTCCAGAAGTTGTTTTGGGTGGCGGTCTGAAATATGTCGCATCCTCGGTTTGTTCAATTGAGTCGACGGCTTCGATGGACTACCAGCGAAAAACCCAAGCTCGAAAGTAACACTTCTCTCCATTTTAAACCTCAGAAATCATCTATAAGGTCATCTTGAAACGGAGATTTCGTATGTAAAATCACTGAAGTTATTTTGTCACGAGTTCGACTTAGATTTTCCTCTTGACGATCACGAAAAATGTACATGACCGCAAAAAATATTGGTATATACTTCATGGTGGAAAGCCACAAGTGCACCGGTAATATACACTCTGTGTAGTATGTAGTATTGTGTCTTCTCCCCAATAGCTATTGGTAGTTACTAGTAGTTACTAGAAGTTACTAGTAGTTAATGGTAGTTATTAGTAGTTAGTGGTAGTTACTAGTAGTTGTCGGTAGTTACTAGTAGTTACTGGTAGTTACTAGTAGTTATTAGTAGTTAATGGTAGTTATTAGTAGTTACTGGTAGTTACTAGTATTTGTCGGTAGTTACTAGTAGTTACTAGTAGTTACTGGTAGTTATTAGTAGTTCCTGGTAGTTACTAGTAGTTACTGGTAGTTATT
>BOPM01000247.1:607026-621470 GCA_022179025.1 Porites australiensis
TCTTTGAAAGACGTGAATGCAGGAATCCTGTCACAAATTATCCGTGCAAACAGAGGAATTAAGTCGAAGTAGACCTTCATTATCTTGATAGGATGGCAGAATTTCCCAGTTCCCCACTTGATCAACTAATTTGAACGAAACGTTCTCTTAGAAAAGTTAGGACTCAACTTCATCCTGATCGCAAGGGAAGTTAAATGGCCTAAAAAATTGACCTTGGTTGCCTTAAAATTAGCCAATGGTTTTTTACAGACCCTTTGAAAAGTACTTGGAAATGTTGAATGAAAGAACTTACTTGAAATTATAAACTTGAGACTTTTAAGTCACAGTTTCCTTGTTTATCACGATCTGTAATGCAATCGAGCGTTAACTGTCAGGTTTCTGTGTCATTGCGAAAATGTTGACCGTACCAGAGATTCGCAATGTAATTTATCTGAAAATATTCATCGATTTCTAATCTATGCTATTAAATTCACGTAGTTAAATGAAATTGAAAACAATTAGCGTTCCGAACTAACTGATTACTGCAAGCCAAACACACTATCGCGTTGTGACTGGGTTTGTTTACCAAATAGAGTTCCAACGGCTGTTGCTAAAATTAAATTCTTGTAGAGCTAAAAGCAATTAGGTTTCATTTTGGTGCTGTGCATGTAGGCTTTAAACGGAAAAAAAAAATCGGCACCTATTAATTAAAACCAAAGAAGTATTTGACATCGAACTCATCATGCAATGCTCCTCTCCACAAACGTGAAAATTACATTTTTATTACCTACACATAAAAACGATTCCACGATTCAGTGTTGATAGGATATGCAATAAAACGACAAAAAAATGTAACTAACTTTAAGAGACTTTTTTAATATTGCAGAAACTGGGAAATAATGCCGAAAAATACGGCCTACTTGATGACAACATTGATATTTAGATGTCTATTGAATAAAGGGCAAGAAATCTTAATACAAAAATTAAACAGTAAAACTGAGAAAACACTTATCTAATGGTTATAACATGATAGATTATGTTAATGAAATTTGAAAATGCTTTACAACAAGAAATGCGCACTAAATCCACATATGTAAGTCGATTTAAAAAAGCAACTAAGAAAATGTTTTACATAACGTTTCCTTTTTTTAACCTCTGTACTAGTGTCCTTCGTTTTCCTCGGTGCTTGGTGTTCACTTGTTCCCATTGTTATTTAAAGACTGGCGAATCAAACTTGTGCTGCAGAGTTGACATAATCAGGTGCATTTTATAGCAGTCTAGCTGTTGAAATCCTCTTACTTCTGTCCCGTGTTGCCTTTAGCTAGTTCTTCTTCGCTGAACAGAATGTTGGCGCAGGCAAAAGCATACGTTGTCCACTCAAAGAAAGCTTTGGCTCTGGAAAATTTGGTTCAATGGATTGCAGTGGAGTTCATGGGACGGGCTGGCACACGTACGCTTACTGTGACTGGGAGGTGGCTGGATATGATGACACTCGCTGGTTAGCCTGAAAAGTGATGGGAGTAGCTGAAGGGCTGGCAAGGGTTGCGGCAAATCTTGTGATGCATTTTCATGAACAAACTCACTGGAGCTTTCTTCCTCAGTTCCAAGGGTACTCATCAGGGCATCACTGACAATACTTCCAAAGGATTCGTCGTCGCTAAACTCATGATTCAACGAGATAATTGTGATTCACGAGGAAACAACAATGTGACATGTGAATGTCTTCTTTCTTATATGCAAGCACTATGTGTTGGTGATTCTTACTTCTTTAAAAGAACCGGAAACAATGTGGAAAGGCGCGAAACTAACAAAGTGATGTTGAGGCTACAGGTTTTAACAACTGTACTCCGCTCACTGTGAAAATTAACTTCGGAAACTTATTGCAATATCATTATCTACATGGAAGTGTTTAAACCAAAACACTGTGTTCAATGAAGGGCTTTCAAAAAGGGTGGTTCTTTGTATTGTATTTGGTGGCACCTAAAAGAGCCGTGTTATATTCAAGGGACTGAAGTCACTTTTCACTGCTGTCGTGGGGTTTGTCGTGGTAACCCTTTGAGGTACAATAGTTTCCTATAATCAAGGTCGTAGTAAAACCATTGATGTCTTTTACTGTCAACGTTGTTGTTGACAAATTGTATTTGGCGCTCTCTTTTCTGGGCTGTAGCTTGTGATGAGGCCCAGGACTGAGCGAGAAGAATCAATCTACTGATGATTTCAGGATTGCACCTGTTGCCTTGGAAAAACAGCGGAGGTTTGAATGTCTCCTTGTCACCCATTGGCTTCTTCTAGAATATTAAGCGAGTATCCTTAGGCCATGATAATCTAAGTGCCCTTAATGAGATGCATATTCACCAATAGAGCCATTGGAATGATATTTTCTATTGGTACCAATCATACCATTGGTACCAATGGACCGTCGGAATTACCCTGTACCCTGCCAGGCCACATGAGAAAATAATCTAAGTGACCTTAATGAGATGCATTTTCACCAATAGAACCATTGGAATGGCATCCTTTTCTATTGGTACCAATCGCACCATTAGGACCAAAGGACCATCGGAATTGCCCTGTACCCAGTTAGATCACATGGAAAATAATCTTAATCCCCTTAATGGGATGCATATTCACCAATAGAACCATTTGAATGACGTGCTTTTCTGTTGGTACCAATTGCATCATTGGTACCAATGGACCATTGAAATTGCCCTGTACCCAGCTAGATCATATGGAAAATAATCTAGGACTCCTCAATGAGATGCATATTCACCAATAGAACCATTGAAATGATGTGCTTTTCTATTGGTACCAATCCTACAATGGACCATCGTAATTACCTTGTAGCCAGCTAGATCACATGAGAAAATAATCTAAGTGCCCTTAATGAGATGCATATTCACCAATAGAACCATTGGGATGGAGTGCTTTTCTATTGGTACCAATGGACCATTGGAATTGCCCTGTAGCGAGCTAGATCAAATAGAAAATAATCTGTGCCCTTAATGAGATGCATATCTAGTAATAGAACCATTGGATTGATGTGCTTTTCTGTTGGTACCGATTGTACCATTGGTACCAATGGACACCCTTCTTATCACTACTAATATGCCTCGTGCCATCTCATACCCAAAAGATTGTAGTCTTTTGGATGCACAGGAATAATCTAAAAAGCATTCTTTATGTCTGTCTTAGCCAAAAAACATCCTGGACCAAAGGTCTTTATATGGTGAATAGCATCCTGAGTAGTGGCATAACATTCACTACTATGGTCAGAGGAGATGCTATCATTCACAGAAAAACCCTTGGGGTTAGGTAGATTGTGTGTAAGACGGAAAATCCCAGGAGTCTTCTTCGGCACAACTCCTTGGGGAGAAATGCGGAAAGGGTGAAAGGGATGAGCAATGAAAGGACCAGACAAACAGCCGGCATCAAGTTCCTTTTTTATTTGATATCTACAACATCAGGATTTTCCAAGGCCAAAATTAAATTTGTGGCATCTGATGCCTCACGTAAACCATCGTAGTGTATAGCAAAACCTTCGCTAAAACCTACCAGAAAGAAGGAATACCAACCTTTCCGCATTTATGGGTGTTGGCAAGGTAAGGCTTTGAGGGTTGGGACTTGGCAGGAAGGATTGTTTCCCAGTGTTTTTGCTTTGGGAACGAAAATTACATTGACTGGCTTTTTTGTAACATAAATGCTTAAAAGCACAACCAGGGACACACTGGACACCTCTATGAAATTTGACACAAAAACCTTTAGGGATACCTTGCTCATGAGATCTTAGACACCCTGGAAGTGTTTGCGGCTTACTCGCAGTAGAATGTTGAGCGCGCATCCGCAGCTCCCAGTGGATGTTACACCAACGAAAGGAGGAGGGCTGCGCTTGGTTCAAAAGACAAAAATTTTCATCGAAAAAGCACCAGTTAAAACCACTTGCTGCCAAATCCTGGATCACCCCACAATACTTCATGAGAGGCGGCGCCTCATGAGGGTGTCGTCTAGTGTATATTGCAATAAAAATATGGAAGCAACTTAACCAGGTTTCAATGGTAACAATTTTCCTTGGTTTGACTATGGGCTCCAGATATAAAGAGGGCAACTGCTCAGCAGTTGTCCTAGCTAAAGTAACATGGTATCGACTTTCATGCACTGTATTAGTCAGTAGGGCTCTCAACTCAAAAGACTCATTGTTCCATATCTTGGCCTTAAGCTTGTCAGATACTCTGGAATCTATTGGAGGGCTGGGCGAAATAAAAGAAGGTACACAAAGCCAAACGTATCGACCTTACAGCTGCTCTGTTCACCAAGAGCAAGACCGCAACTCAAACAGTCTGCAAGACCTACAAGACCTCAAACAATAGACATGAATTAGTTTTACCTACCAGGTTACTTCTCTGCCGTTATTTTCGCTTGCAGTCGTACGCTGGTTGGGAATGGATCCGACATTGCCCTTATCAATTTAGTTGTTTTTACGGGGGAGGGGAGGGGGGGTTGAAATAGCTGCAGAGCTCCTTTCACGATCCGAGACACCACACGTCACTGCGCCAACAGCATTGGAATGACTGATAAAACACGTCCTCTCATCCGAGATTCATATTGGATTATCCAATGACAGACTCTGGATGAATTTGTTAGTCAATGTCTTCTAGCCTATCACGTTTCAAAGTTAAAGAACCGGCGAAATATTCGAAATAAATTACTTTCCTTGTGGGAACGAAACTAACAACGTGACATAACCATTTATTGGGATCAGAGAAGTGTTTAGTATCTTGGGTATCGTTTCCTTAGTTTGAAGTTCATTATTAGTGAAAACAGGAATAGCGATGAGAATGAACAATTATTGTCTTTCTATAAAGGGTAAAAGAATTTAAACAGAACCTCATTTATCAAAAGGAGAGGATAGCACTTACATTTTCAACCAGTCTTTGATTATTAAAATGAAAACTTCATCAAAGAAAAGGTTTGAATATTGATGTAGAGAAAAAAGTCTTGTTTTGTTCTCTGTTCAGCTTTTCCATTCATGTGGTGTACACATTTTACATGATGGACTATGCTCTACATATTTACATAAATGGATAAGAAATTATTTCCGTTCATGGTCTCTAACAGAGAACCATTACTGGATTTCAAATACCCGTTACTGGTATTATTGAGTTGATTTCAATTCATGAGATTTCATAAAAGCGCATTCAAAAAAGCAATTTACATTAATGGAAATTAATTTTCATTAATGACAATTTTTGCTTAGACAAATCCCATTAATGGGAATTTTGTAAAAATGTAAATTTGGTATTTCCTATTATGGTTATTTATTATGTGGTATTTTTGGTATGTATTATTATGTGGGTTATGTGGTGATAAATTGCAGGTATATCTTTAGCTGCAAACAGACACAAGTTGACCTTTTTGTCATGAACGATTCTTTTCATCTCGCAGTTATTTTCTGTCACATCTTGCTCTTGAATCATTGACAAGACGACCCAAACGGCATCTGAGGATGTTGCATCATTACTAAAAAGTTTTAAAGATATTAACTACAATTAACTCATGATTAGATAGAGCTGCAATGTCGTTCTAAGGTTCACTAACGTTTGCAGATTCCATCACAGATAACATAAACCTTTTTGCAAATGGAGAAAGTCATTTTACAATGCATCATTGTATATTCATGTTTTAATTAGTGTGAGGCACATAAACGCAAGAGAACATCCTGACCATGATGATGTTGTATGTATGATGTATCAAGTGAAACGCTTTTCTGTAATCTAGAACAAAGGTCCATAGACAGTCCCCAGTTCCATGGAGAGTGCGAACTTGTGGAACATGCTAGGGCATGTGTAGTAGAGGGACCTGAAATACATCCAAACTGGTCTGGGTGTAACCGTTTCAGAACAGCTGGCTTCACAAGCTCTGGAACAACAAAATGTTCTGCGATTTTCAATAAAGTAAGGGTAAGGGAATTAGGTCTAAGATCTTTCCCGATATCCTCTATGTTGTTAACTTTGGTAAGAAGAGTGATGTTGGCGCATTTTAAAATGCAGTTTAATAGATAAATAAATAAACAACTTACATGTACAATAATATTTCAGTTTCAAGTAAAGTAAAAATACGAAATTTTACACATCTACGCAATATTTTCCATTCACAACCATACGCTTTTGTCCATAATTAATTTCAAAATGTTTGCTAGTTATGACAGAATTATAATTGAACACAAATTTGTCCACAATTAATGAGGCAGCTTTTTTTAAAAACTCTAATTGTTGCGCTCTGGATTGCTTGGCAATGTTTGTAGGAAGTGGAAACTTGGTTGGTTGTCTTTGTTTGTGTGTAAACCCCAGTACTGACATTGCAGCAGCAATCACTCTTGACTTAAGGATGATGAACAGTATGTCAGGACTCCATGTTTATAAGGGTGTGGTCGGAATACACTAAACACCCGCATATAAGAAACTAAAGATTTAAGAACCTACATGCTGAAATTTGGCAGCTTAATACTCGTGTTCATAAGAACCTGATTAGCCTGGCGAGGAAAAGAGGTTTTTATACAAAAGATCACTCCACTTTCGATTATCAAAATTCTGGCTGTTAACTGTGTGTGAAACCTCTAATATGTTATTGTGTATATATTTATCTTGGCATGCATATGTTTGTTATTTAAACTAGTTCTAAACCATTGTGTACTAGTATGGTAATGTTTTTGTAAATGACTATGTTATGGCAAACTTTGAAAAATTAAGAACCTATTAAGAACCTAATCAACCTGCTTTGTCAAAAATTACCTTGAAATATAAAAACCTGTTCAGCCTTATCTCGAAAATTCTGGGTTCTTATATGCGGGTGTTTACTGTATAGTGTGCAGCTGTCACTCTCTGATTTGCCAGAGGAGAACTTCTTGAAGATGAGCTGTAGAATAAAAAAACACATGAGGCAAGCAACCATGTATTGCACATAGTTAAAAGCCTTTAAGGCGTATGTCGGCTCAGTCCTACTCAAGCATTTCATGGAACTCCACTAATGGCTAAAATAGAATCATTATAAATGTGTCATTCTACAAAAAAGTTTCACATATCCCAATAAGCGTCCATGCACCCTGGTCAAACAACATTTAAAGGGGAAGCAAGGAGTTTTTCTAGACCAAATGGAATATCATTTGAGTACATAATTACATAATTTTTACATCATGGAATTATTTCTTTAGAAAAATTGTTTTGTTGATACCACATACTGACTGCTCATCGACAACATTCACACTGTTATAAAAATTCTGGTCCAAAACGACTTCCTATTCAACACGTTAAATAGTGAAATGGTATAACCTTGTCTTAGAAACCATATGTGACCCTCCACAGGATTTTAATGCTAAAGGTGAAAGCACGCGCAAGACACGCTTTCACTTTAAAACAAAAGAATTTATTTTAACAAGCTTTAGCACGCTTGCAATCTTACCTCATTAGGAATTTCTTTAGTTTCAGAGGACACGCTTGAGACAATTAAGCGTGAGCAAGTCGAACAAAACGGCGTGTTAAAGTTTTCAAACAAAATCTCCGTGCGAAAAAGCACAACACGCTTAAGTGTGCGCAAAAGCACGCAAGGCGTGTTATCTATAAGCTAAATGAATTTCCTCTACAAAAAGGAACCGTACATGATTATGAACGGCACCTTTTTTTGGTAACTATCGAGAAAGAAAAAGTTTGTCGCTTGAGAAGTATAAACAGTGAACGGAGGGACCTACTGGATTTATGGGTAGATCTTAATTAACATTGCAAAATCAAAGTTCTTCCTTAATTTAAAACACATTTGCAATTTTCTCAGAAACAGTGATCTTTCGGACTTAGGTCACTTGCTCCAAAATGGTTTCAATGTTGCTTAATTGATCCGGCCGGCAATAATACAAAAAGCGAAACCGGTATTAAAATAACGTATGTAAATTTGTTCTTCTTGAAATATTACATCGCGTATGCTTCAGTCTTATTGTCCAAATTCCGTAATCATCCTGTTGTCTTTCTTGTGGTTGCCGCCTGTTTTAGAACGATCTAAACAAACATTCGCGCTATGAAGTTACGGCGACCGATTTAGCGTCATCAGAAGTATTACGGCCTACAATTATTTTTAAGTGTCTTAAAGTAGTCTGCTACACAGCCGTTTTAGTTTCGTCACGCAACGCTCCTTCCACTGAAAACGGCTGTTTAGCAGACTATTGTTGAAGTGGCGCGAAAATAATTTTAAATTATGTCGCGCTAGTTTACTGTGTCTTTTAAATGCCTATTTTACGTTGATGCACGAGTGGATTTGTTACCCTCCTGAAACTTGGTAGTGCCTTGAGAACTAAATTAAAACAAAGAGGAATTTAAGATAAGACATAAAAAAAACAGTCGCTTTTATATTTACAACCAAATTTTTACACAGAATCTAATTTTTAAAGAAATAGTCTACAAAATCAAATCAAACCTATGGCGCAAGTTTGATGACAGAAATCGCATCTTTTCTTCATTATAGCTTTTCGAAGCCAAAAGTTCCTGCCGTGCTGCCGTTGGCCAATTCTCTCTCTGAAAATAATAGGCCCAGGCAAGCCAAGACAACTTCAGTCTTCGAAATTACAAGGGCCTCAGCATTATTTTCCCGAAAAATTTAGCTTCCAACTGAAAGTTTTAGGAAAGTGAGAATTTTATCGTATTTTTGGTTCCGAAAATTTTAGGATTCCTCTCTCTACGAAAAATAGCTTACCCTGGGCAGTGAAATGGAAAGAATTAAACTTCAGAAAATCGTAAAGAATATATTAGATAAGCTTCGAAAACTGATTGTACGTGCATGGAACGGTCATCTAGAAATGTTTAGACTTCCTCAACCTATAGAAGATTCTAGGCAGTTTTTGTTTCTCCGATTTAATTACCTTCGTTCGTCTCAGCATGGCTTAAAGAAATAATATTAAACTAATTTATTCACCTTCATTTCTCTGCGCATTACTGCTAATAAAGATTCCGGCGGCATAACTATAATTTTCAGGCGACATAACTTCAGTGCCTCGCATGCGATAGCAGGTCTCTTTGCGATTCCGGTCAACAGGCGACAGCCGGAGAATTGGTTTACACTGATCTCGCGTTAATTCCAGGCTACAGACGACCATTAAGTGGTGATTTTCAAAATGGCTACGGTTACTATCAAATTCCAAAACAGTCTCAATTGGTATATTTGATTCACTGCAACCAGTTATCGATGCTGATTAAATCCGCTGAAAACCCAAGCCATTTTTATCATCTAAGTAGCTTTAGTAATCAAGCGTGTTCAGCGTGTCTTACCCAAATTGCACGCTAAGCGTGCTATAATTCGCACACTTACCGTGACATATGGCACGCTACAAAAAAACAAAAGGTCTAGCGTGTTAAATGTACCAAATCAAAGGCAAGTGTGTCCGTCTTTGTTTTTTCAATTTAATATGCGCATATCCGTGATCTACGGCACGCTAAGAGTGTCGTGCAAGCGTGTCGTGAGCGTGCTTTCACCTTAAGCATCAAATTCCTGTGGAGAGTCACATATTCTGTTCAGCAGCATACAGCATTTAATATAAGGGTTTGCACATGCTCTGCCCTCCCACCCTGGGCTCTCCAAGCAGCAATACCATTTAAGATCACTTTGGCATAGCTTCCATGTACAAATACAGGCAAACAATAATATTAATAATAATAATAATGATAATAATTTTTTTTAACTTACTGATAGAATTTTGACTCCAGCGTGCTAATTACCCAGTTGCAAGGTAATTCCTTCTAAACGATCCTTTGGTTTGTAACCGTTAGCAACTGAGGAGATAACGGTGACTGCCCTCTCAACAGTGAGTTGATCCCCTGAAAATAGGTGTGAATCGTATCCTTTGTCAGCTGAAGGAGGAAGGTACGTATGGAACTGTTGTAGAATAGAAAGCATGTCTTCATTGCTGAAAATGACACCGAGGGACCTAAAAAAGGATGTTTTCAGAGTAAATATGCTATTCCACAAAATCTCAACACACATCTGGTAATCATGTACTGTAAAGGAGAGTGGGTTGTTCTGTTTACTTAATTTTATCTATTTGCACAGGCTGAAGAAGAATCAGATTTCTAGTGCAAGGTACTTTAAATACCGCTCATAATCTATGTAATTAAGAATTGAAGCTGCCGCTCCCTTGTCTACTTCCATCTGTAATCGAACATCTTCGATCTGCTCGTGAATTCTTACTGAAGGCACTGAAAGTCCTGATTTGCAAGACTCAGGTTTTCTCTTCTGTTCCACATCAAAGATGGACCTGAGAAACTCATCCTCTGGAATCCTGATCCGTGTGACTTATATGCTGTTTTTCCATCAACCATTTCAGTGGCGGTTTCACATTATGACACTCAGACTGAAAATGACCTCTTAAATGACGCTTGAAACACTCTGAATCTTTGTATTTGCAGTTGTCTGGAGTATGGTTGGTTAAACCACGGCGAAAACATCGCTTCTTTTGATCTTCAGTTTACTGAGGTTGTTTCCCACTACTGCCGTGTGTCGGCCTGACAAGTGACTGTGTGATGACCCGTTGTCATGCTTAACCTTGTTCACATTCAAAGACGACTTTTCACCTTGGGATGTCTCCCTAACGTCTCGTACATCTTTCTGCGCCATTCCTTGGGTGATAGCAGCGTCCATGGCTTTCTTGAAGGTGAAGTCAGCGGATAACAATTTCCATTAAATCTGCTCCCAATGAAGCCCACAAGTGAATCAATCGTGTCGACTATCATTTCAATGTTTGTTTGTGAATTCACGTCCTAGCAAGGAGTAAAGTCAACGATACTTTGCCCTGGTTTCAGGCTTGCAGAGTGGAACCAGTATCTTACTGCCACTTTTAAACAAGTGGGCTTATAATGACCCTGCAGTAGAGTTGCCAGCTGGTTGTAGGTATTCCTGTCTGGCTCTTCTGGGAAGGATAAATCTTTCGATACTCCTAAGCACTTCTGCCAATAGATGTAAGAAGTATCGCTCTTCACTTAGTGGCATTGTCTGAATCGTTCTTAATATCGTTAGCAATGAAATATTCTTGTAACAGCTCAAGGTAACTCTCGATATCTTAAGACTCAGGGCCTAGTTGTTAGAATGGAGATCAACGCTAACTTGGGGTAAAGTTTTAAACTGGGTTTCTTTTTCTTTTGATCAAAAGCACTTTCTTGAATATTTCTCTATTCTTTTTAGAGTATCCAGTCATCATAATTTAGGCAAAGAGAATTAAACTGGATTTGCTTTTAAGCTCTCATATCCGAGTTCAAGTTTTGGATTAACCTTGGGTTATCTTAACCCAGCTTCAAACAACCCGGCCCAGAATTAAAAGTATCAAAGGGTGGTCTGCCTGCCATATCACTTGCTGATGTTGGAGGTTTAAAAGCCGTGTTCGTCCATAATTCTGGTAATTCCTCGTTGGTCGATGTTGACTGTTCGTTTGCTGGGTGTACTTCGTCACCACTGTTACGTATTGCGTCGTTCTGTAAGGCGTAAGATTGAGCTTCAGAAATTCAACAGACCTATTATTCTCCCAACGAAATACACAAAAGAATGTGAAAACCACTCTAAGAGTGTGATGCAAGAGCACGTGGTATGACGTCATACACCACAATTTATTATTTAAAAAAGTAGTATTGACAAGTTTTGAACGATGTGAGTTTAGGCAGAAGTTTACTTTGCGTAATTCTATTTTCTGCTGTTGAACTCTTTATTCGATTGCTTGATTTGAGTCTGTAGATCGCCATACTTGTCTGAGAAATTAACTCAAACTTTTAGTTTATTAAACGTTGTGATCATATTTTCCATTTTGGAATGGAAGGGTGAAAGCTCCTTCTTTAGAAGCTTCTTCACCTGGTTGATTGTAGCCATTACTTAAGTAGCACCGAAAAGACAACCGAGGACTTTCACACGTGACCAGCCACCCTAACAACATATGCTGATTCCAAACCATCTGAACACTCTTGACTCCCTCATGCGAAAGCACAGCGTCTTTCATTTGCGTTGCATTTGTCACATCAGTGCCCTCATTTATGAATATCCTAATGTGAGACTTTGCTGCTGCAGTCATTCTGTCAGCTGCTCCCTTCTCTCCTTGAAATCTACACCTGCCACTCTTTTCCAGTTGAAGCCTCTATGGAAGGAAAGGCGAAAAGTGTTGCATAGGATTGGTAGCAGTCAGCGTTGTCTTGGTGAAGGACTGCCTTGGTGATGTTAGGGTGCTCAGAGGATAGTGAATAAAGTACATGCTGTATTATGAAGATGACTGCAGAGCCGTCTTGTTTGCAGCACTGTATGTGGTGAATTAATGCTTGCGATTGTAGCTCACAAAGGAACCTGCAATAGACAACAGAAATGTGCCATGAAATTTTCCTCATTGCATCCAATCTGGTTTACGATTCACAATGCATGTGACAAAGGAATTTAATGGCCCAGTCATTTACAATTAGTACAGTGTACTCATCCGACCTGCCTTGGTCCTGTCGAACAGCCCTTAACTGGTGGCAATTCCAGGTATGAATGGCATGTTGTGCTGTCCGAATTGGATAGAGCGCTTCATCACAGTCATCCTCACTGGGGTGAAATGCATCTTACATCAGTCGCTCAATACCTGCCTGTGTTGATTCTACGGCTTTACATTCCTCACACCTCTCATCATGGCGATGATTACACTGCTGTTTGAATTCTGTTTGTGTTTGGCTACTTAATGCGTACACGCTACAGTGTTCTTTCAGATCTGAATTTTCACTTGTGTGAACCTGTAAAAAAGGAAACCATTCAAAAGGGCTGTGGGCAGTAGTTTATCTGCAAACGTCCTTAAACATCCACTTTTGTTTGGTTTAACAAAACGTCAATGTTAACTAAAACACTTGTTTGTTACACTGGCAAAACGTAGAAAAAAAACGCTCTTTTGGTATGACTAAATAGTTAATAAATACTTTAATGCACAATGAAGATAAGGTGTTCAATAGCACTGAACACACTAAGACTTTGCTGGAGCAAAGTTGCTTTAGTAAGTCTAAATCATTTCGTGGTCTAAATTTTTGCATTGTTTTTGTCTGACTTGTCTTGTTAATCAACTCTGTCATCGACCGAAGTAAGTCGTGTAATGAAAAATAACATTCTGCCCTTCTAATGCGTCCAGCCTGGAGAAACCACTGATTGCAGGGTAGCCATCCTGCTGTACTGTTCTTTATTTTTACAGCATATCGACTGAGGTTTGAGGAAAACAAAGAAACACGTGAAGGAAACAGTTTTCTCAGACTTCTTACTTTTTGCCATCCGTTAGGGTCAATCTCAAAATTGTAATCTCTATGGGTGGATGCTCGTTGCACGGGATTTAGTTAATACTCGTTATATATTTTCGTGGAGGCGAAAAGTCAGTGAATTTAATCAACTTCAGTACAGCGTGACATCGTGATGTAAATCTCTTCGCACATTGCTCGAAATTTTGACATCGTGATGTAAATCTCTTCGCACATTGCTCGAAATTTTGACAGGTGAATTCGTGCATGAGTAAACCATTCATTCTCTAGATAAACTGCATTGAGAGGGTATTTGAAAAACAAAAAACAATGTACTACCTTTTCTGCTACTAGTAGGGACTATAAAAAAGTCTATTTATAAAATAGGCCATAGTAAAACAGGGATCACGGAATTTTTTTTCTCTCATCTCGTGCTGGTTTGCTTAAATTAAGCTCCTGAAACGCAATGTTCTTAGCTTTTTAATTATCCCCTGCTGAAGTGTTCAGCTCCCAATTTTTATAAGCTTGACTTCTAATTATTGTATCCAATCTGTAATACCATATTTATTATTATTACATCCACTTTGAAATCACTGGCTATCCGTGCAATCTGATTGGCTCTCAGCAGTGTGATTTATTCCTAAATCGCACCATTTTTTGCTCTAAATCGCATCTGTTCCAAATCGCGTCATTCATGTTCTAAATCCTACCATTTTTGTTCTATATATCGCATCATTTCTGTTTCGAATACAAAATGAGATGTAAAAGTCTTTTTGTTTCGGCTTTTTAACAAACCGGCTACTCGATCAATAAAATATTAGTACTGACTAAATTCCACGATTTCAAAATGGATGTAATAAATTGGTAATTGAACTTCGTGTCGAGCAATTTTGGTCTGAAATCATATTTGTGATTTCAAATCGAACTCGCGCTGCTCGCTCGTTCGATTTTGAAATCACGCGTATGATTTCAGACCAAATTGCACTCCACTCAGTTCAATTACCATTATTTATGTAACTTTCTCTGTATTAATGTTGTAGTTTAAGTGTAAGTGACGCATCATCATACTACCTGCTTCAATTAGCTCCGCTATTTCCAAATAGTCTGTACTTGTAATTTATCAATTTTCATGTAAGGTAAAGTTTTGTGTTAAGAATTTTATTTTGTAAAATGCTGAAAAAACAGATAGCACCTGGTGAGAGTAATGCT
>BOPM01000248.1:0-10030 GCA_022179025.1 Porites australiensis
AGCTGTTTCAAATATTTCTAGAACTCCACACTTGTTTACTTGTATCTAATGTAACGCGTTCCTTAATCAACGTCACAGCTCCTTTGTTTCCGAGAGGCTTCCGAGAGAAGACCAAGGCAAACGCAGCGTTTCGCAGAGGTTCTGGTAGTAATGTGTGCTTTCAATTACGAAAATAAACGTTTTTAGGTTATGGGCTCTAACATGTGTGGTCGTTAATAAGAGCTTTTCATTACAAACCTGAAGTAACAGTTCAAATGGGGTTTCACAGTTTAGGCATTTGCATGTATTCACACAACTTGGCAGGTTCTTCAGAACTCAAATGTTAGCTTTAGACAACTACACATGTCTATTATAAGATGCCTCACTAATCAAATAAAAAAAATCCTCTTGAATAATACGACTTTTTTAAAAATTTTTATTTCTCTAACTTATACCTACAATGTTGAAAAGAACAATGAGCTTTGTTTTTAATTAATCAACTTAAAAAAATTTGAAGTCACTATATCCCTCCCAAAAATACTTGACCAGCTTTCACCGTAAGCATTTCAGTTCACACTATAACACTGTGATGTTACAACGTATCTCATTTGAAGCTTGGATCGTTTTTTCAAGTTATTTTTGACATCTCTCTTACCTTGTCCTCCCCCAATAGGATTCACTCTCATCTGCTGATCCAGTCTTCTTTGACGTCTTTCCTCTAGCTCTTTTTGAATTTTATAGAGTTTCTCAGCTAACAGATGATAATATTCCTCCTGTGTAATTTATAAGCAAAGTGTTTAGCTTCTTGTCTACAAGTACATCTAATGATCTACCTACACTAATTTACATGAATGAAACAATTAACACCAACTTGCTCAAACTGCTTTGAATGAAACTAACTTTTTTAGACTTTGCAACAAAAGCATGGTCTTTAACATGATCGCTTTGATTGCCGAAAACATCTAGTGGTCTGAGCAATAAAACTGTTAGTAGTAATTATGATGACCCAGCTTTAAGACAGCATAGAATTCCAGGGTTGTGCTCTAGCAGAGCCCGGTGGCCCCTGACCACTAACTTTTGCTCTTGGGTGACTAGAAAATCATACGTTTTTTTATACAAATCATATGCTGGGCACCTTAGATTTTACCCGTTCTGAGCTCTGGGCTCCCTTTAATTTACCTTAGAAAACAGCCTTGAAGTCTATCCCAGTGTTTGTTGCCGAAGCGATCATCAGCGAAATGTTTGCAAATGATCACTGAACTTTCTTTTCATTGGTCTAATGATCACAGCAATCAAAAGGGAACAAGCCTTTAGGTGCACTTTATTCACCATAACTATTAAGGTTATAAGTAAGTCTAAGTATAAATCCCTAATATTATCACTACACGCGGCCAAATGGCAAACTGCCCTCTCTAAAACGCTCCTTTTCGCGGGCCAAACGGCAAAGTGCGGGCTGTAAATGGAATTTAATTTTACAGCCCGCAACATGATTTCATGTTTTATTGCATCCACTTTGAAATCACTGGCTATCCGTGCAATCTGATTGGCTCTCAGCAGTGTGATTTATTCCTAAATCGCACCATTTTTTGCTCTAAATCGCATCTGTTCCAAATCGCGTCATTCATGTTCTAAATCGCATCATTTCTGTTTTAAATCGCACCATTTTTGTTCTATATCGCATCCTTTCTGTTTCGAATACAAAATGAGATGTAAAAGCCTTTTTGTTTCGGCTTTTTAAAAACCGGCTACTCGATCAATAAAATATTAGTACTGACTAAATTATGCGATTTCAAAATGGATGTAATAAAGTGGTAATTGAACTTCGTGTCGTGCAATTTTGGTCTGAAATCATACTGAAATCATACACGTATGATTTCAGACCAAATTGCACTCCACTCGGTTCAATTACCATTATAAACAATCTTTTCTTTATGAAATAAATTTGTATAATTTGGCCTTGTGTATTGCTCGTGCACAAATGATGCTACTAAGGCCACACACAAACTACCCTATATGCCCTCCAAAAGTCATGTTATTGTCCTATTAATTCAACTTGCCTTACTATTTGCCGTCTCATACATATCCTCTTCTACTCTGTGCGCAAATGAAACAAGATTATCCATGCGCCCATCTCTCAGGGCAGCTGAATCGCGCAGTGGAGTTGGGGGGATTGCTATCACACTACAACAATAAAAACAATTTTTGTGTTATACTTACTGACAATTAGTGCTTGTCGCAACAATAAACATAGTGCGAGTAAATAAAAGAATAGGCTTGCCCAGAATTACGGCTTTTGGCTTCAATTTACTCATCCAGAATTAAAATGATAATACCGGCGGGCTGTTACAAAAAGTCGGGGGCCGCAGTCTGACAAAACAGCGATTGATTATAATTGAGGATTGGCAAATGACTTGCAGATTAGTCAGGCATTTTTTTTTTTATAAAACAATACACTTACAGTTTATGAGCAAGATCATTCCTGAGATCTGGTAGCACAAGCTGATGCCATTCTTTTGGACCACGATTACCACTACCAGTTGAGCTGGAAAAAGGAAAATAACATCAGCCCTTCCCATTTCATTGAAGACAGAAAACATCTCCATCCTGTTCTAATTACAGCTGTTGCAGTTGTTGCCATGGGTAGATGTCTACAGTACATCCATTAACTTCAATGAATCTTGAAATAAAATGTTTCTTATTTACCTTGTGGCAGTTGAGGGTGTTTCACCGAATGATCTGTTATCTGCTAAAAAAGATGAGGAAAACAAAGCTACTTAATAGTAATCATAGCATGGCTCCTATGCTTTAAAAAAATTCTTGATGGAGCTGGAAGTTGAAGGACTCACATGAAGCATACTTTTTAAATGTTAATTCCTATGCTTTTAGAAAATTCTTGGTGGAGCTATAAGATGGATACAGATGCAATCAACATAAAAACAATACTCCACACAAAAGAGAAACAAATTTGTTCCAAATTGAATAGAAAGCTTGAACTACAAATTAAAGAGCTAACCTGACATTCCTAGTCAGTGCCAAGTCACATCTCATCATACAATTAGTAGTTGATATCAATGCAACAGGAATATGTTGAAGGCCTCACATGAAACATACTTTTTAGGTGTTAATTCCAACAAAGGAAATGCGACACTTTTTGATGGAAAGCAAACAATATTCAACATCGTGCAACAAGGTATATAGTCAAATGAGTGCAACATGTTGAATTTAACAATGTTGCATCAGTGTATTGCACTTATTTGGCCGCAGCTTTAGAGCAGCACCAAGAAATTTAGAGTTGTAATTATAGGCAGTTTCTTTAAAGATTGCAACCACAAATCAAAATGTTTCCCATTTTCAGACCACCTTATTTTCTTTTTTTTATCAAACATAAGATCAGTGGTACAGTCCAGTGGTACAAACCATATAGCTCAAACTTAAATGCAAATATCTTTGGAATAAAAATTCTAAAATCTCTGAAACTTGGCGGGAATATTTTCTAATAAATGGTGATACAAAGAATGTAAATACATAGGGAAAGTGAAACATATTTCAATTTAAATTTTTTTTTTCAAAAAGCAAAAATGTGTCATTTTGTGATGTAACACGTAACATCTAGATAAATCGCGCACATCAAATCAGTTTGGTTCGCCATTTCAGCTAAGAACCAGACACTTCTTTGCTGGCCTGGCCAGGGGTTTTGGGTATTCGGGTATTCAGGGTCTTTTTTATTCAGGTATACGGTATTTTGGTGCTACAATATGGGTATTTAGTATCTTGCTTTTCTAAATTTTTGGTATTTGGTATTTAGGCAGGGTTTTGAAGATTTTTTGATACATGAATGTATGTTGACACAGTGATTGAAATGTGTTCAACAGAAGTTTGACAGGGGTTGGGAATGGAAAGGAATGGATAGTGCTCCAAAACTTATGCATTCTGTGTCTGGGGGTATTAATTATCTCTCAGCAGGCTGTCCAACCATCCCAATTTCGTTGAGATTGCCCCAATTCTGCTTGAAAATCTTATAATACTTATACCAGAACACAAGATATATAATCAACTGAAACTGATATTCCAAAAACTAAAGAAGCTGCAATAAAATAATATAACATAAAATTGAATCATGTTGGTCTTAAATGCACTTCAAGCCATTTTAGAAGGCTTAAATTTAAAAATTTTCCGGGGGAGCATCCCCCGGACCCACGCACACAGTAGACACATGCTAACGCGTTCCAAGTGAGCCTCCCCAATTGCAAACTTGCTGCGCAATTCAGTCTCAGCACACATTTAGTCGGCATTTTTTTAAAACAGAACTACCCAAAATACATTAGCGATGTTCTATTGAAAATTCTTGAGAAAAAAGAACACAATTATCAGATGTTTTGTCTGAATTTGCGATCTTCCTGAAATTGGGCTTCCTGTGTTTTAAGCTGAAAATCTTTATTGCCAATTTTTATCATATTTCACCGAACCGATTTTGGCGGATTTTTAGTATGTTGTTTAATAGCCATCCAACAATTAAATGGCGTTGAAAAAAATTCTGTTGCAATTACTTTGATGCTAAACCAAAATTTGACTGGACTATTTGGTCCATCACCTCGTTGGATCGCACCTCCCTGTAAAAATTACCTGGCTACGGGCCTAGAGCAGCACAATTTAGTATTAATTTTGATGTTGATTTAAGTAGTTTTTAAACCTTTATACAATGACTTACTTGATCAAAATATTATATCGATTTTTGCCAATTTTCAGGATTGAAAAATTATAAAATTGTACTGTATTGTGAGCATTCCTAATATGAAAATGTAACTATTTCCTGTGAAATAAAGGCAAGTTTGCTCCCCTGGATTGTTATCTAAGTTTTCATGTTTGTCACCACCTCAAAGGTACATGTAGGAATAAACACACTCTCCATTTAGTATTCTACCATTATGGTATAAATGGGAAGATGTGATTAACTAATTGTTTCTTACCAAATTGTTGCAATATTGGCACTCCATTTCTCAAGGTTAGTCCAAGAGCTTCATAAGCCCTTTCCATTCCTTGAACATCTCCCGTAACTCTGGCTGTAGAAGAAGAATTTTACTTCAGAAATTTTCACAACAGCAATAACAGAGGCTTTGGTTTAAAGCTGAACACTAGATAAAAAAAAACACACAAGTCACCAAAGAGTAGGCAATAAAGAGAACAAAAATTTGACAGTGAAAGTTTTCGACATAACAGTGAACAATCTGTCAAGAACTGCTTACAATAACAACTAAAATGTAACATTTAAGTAGAAGAACAAACAAAAACAATGCAAAAATCAGAGAAAGTGCATTGAGACCAAAATATACATGTACATTAATATATACAATACACGCTTGTGTAAGTAATTATAGCCATATTTCTTGGAAAACATACAGCCACAGTTATTCGTTTCAAATACACACAGCTGCAGTTATTAAGAATGCATAAAAAAAATACAATCAAAAGCTCATAACCTTCGAAATTAAACCCTGTGCTCTATTAAAACAAACAAGGCAAGTTGCCAGGGACAACCAAGAACTGCTACATGTAGATAAGAGCCGGAAAACCCTGACTAGTATAGATTTGCAAAAAACTATTTTTTGGTATTTTTGAGGGTTTTCATTATAATATTTTGAGTACAAAGCTACCAAAGCAGTACTACTTGACTTCCTCTCTTTTGGCCTTTATCCCCAAAACAGGCTGTGCAATTATCACTGTAGCTGGTTACTGGCACTTCATGACAACATAGATAATGACAAATACCTCTTCTATTATCAGATGCATGCTTTAGAGGAAGACAAACTGGACAGTCCCGCCTGAGGCAGTTTTTCCAGTGCGAAATGATTTGTCGAGATGAATCACAATGGGCAACTGCAGGGTCAAAAACAGACATACACTTTTCACTATGTACCACAAAAAAAAACCTTCATAACTTTAACAATACTTAGAACAAATATCATGTGTCTTTTCGGTGGATACCAATAGCATTGCAAGGATGTTTGGCAAGGGTTGAGTGGTCTATGTGGTTAATGGAACAATAGTTAAGAAAAGGATAATATCTCTTTTCTTACAAAAATTCAATGCAGACTAAAAAGAGAAATAACATGTATATAATAATGAAGTCAAAAAAAGATGATGTTCAGTTATTTAATTTATGAGCAAATACATTATTGATTTACATTATTACCTTATTATGCAGTGAGCTTCGCAAATACAAGAAGGTATAAATTATGTAATTAGGCCTAAGTATATGTATCTATTAGTAACTCAGTCACAAATTCTAAAAACACTAACAAACCTTGGCATGTTTTTCCTGCTGTACAAGTTTTCATGTGGTTCAAAACATTTTTAAATGTTCGACAATGGGGTAAGATGCAAGGTTTTACAGCATCATTTTGAGCTTGCTGTTCTCGCCTCTGACATTTATGTGCATGGAGCAAAAGGACAAGTTGCTGCTGTATTAATCTTCTTTTCTCTGGGTCAGCTATAGGAGGCTGAGCCAATCCTGACCCAGGCTGAAGGAAAAATAAAACACCACAAAACAATTAAAAGTATCACAAAGCAATTCAACATAAAAATTTGTAATAAAACAAAGACCTCTCTAAAAAGCAGAGTTAAAATTATGCCAATCCCTACATTTAATTGTTTTTAAAAAATAAAATACAGTAGAAAAAAGAACTAAAACAGGGAAACTTTAAAACCTAAATAATAATAATAATAATAATAATAATGGTTTATTCACAGTCTCTCTACAGGGTAGCTAAATATACAAAGAAATTTTGATAGAGAAGGCTTCTAGTATACTCAGAGTATATGGTTTCAGCAATTACTGATGATAAGTATACTTCCAGTATACCCCTTTTATACTGCATGAATTGCAGTGCACTCCAAGTGTAATTTGAACAGTATACTTAGCGTATACTTTTGATGTAGGAGTGCTTTTCTTTCTTTTGCAGTAGGATATACATATACTTCAAATCTACTACAGCAGCATAATAATAATTGATGACAGAGCTTTATTTAAAGTAGCTATTCTTCCTTCTTTTGTGGTGGGAAATAAGTATACTTCAAATCTACTGCAGCAGTATAAATTAATGACCATTAAAAGGCATAAGATTGTACTAGCTACTGCTCTAATTTCTTAATGGAAACATTAATTACATGTAATTGTAATTTAAAATTATAAATTGTCCAAAAGGCCTCAAAAACAGATGTAAATTAAAAGTATCAGTTCCCTTCAATGTCAATTAAAAAGCAAATTCAGTTTAGTCCTTCTCGATTCTATTAGCAAGTCTGCAAATGAAATTGACATTAGGACCATCACAGAATTTGATAGAAACACTCCTTGACATAATATCTACAACTGAAACTGCCACAACTTTTGTTGCCTTCCTTGCAACAGCAATGTGACCTACACTGGCTGGCATTGGTAAACCTATCCTTTGAAAGTTGAAAACTGTGATCACGTTCAAAATGACTTAATTAACAGCAACATATTGCCTTCTATCACAGGAACAGTGACCTTCACGCTCTGAAGGACTGGCACAAGGCAAGGAACACTTCAAGAGGTATTTACACACTCAGGCAATTTAAAATAAGACAGATGTGTTTCTTGGAGACAATTTCTGCTGTATCAAGTTATCTGTGGCACAGTGACCTATACTCTGAAATTGTAAAAAAAAAAAACAACAACAACAACCCTAACCGTTTCTTACGATTGCTGACTCACTTTTACAAGCTCGGTTAAAACTGCATGCTTAAAATACAGTGTAGAACCCACATTGTGTTTCTGTCCTGTATTACTATCCTACCTTGTTGTGTTTCATGTCTGCCATGTGGACCAGAATGAGGCATCACACTACAATAATTAAAAGAAAACGTTCTCAGTTAGGCCTGTTTCAAACGTTGTGCTACTGCCGTGCTAAGCTGGCTCGACTGTAGCTCGACTGCAGCACCACACTAGCACGACTTGGTTTCAGACGTCGAATTTAATTCAGTCGAATAGAACGGCTGTTGCCGAAAACATTAACACAAAAATAAAGAAACGGTTTAGCAAACTTTTAAATATATTCTAATGTATTTATAGTGGGGCTCCCACGCGCGCTTTGCGCGCGTGGGACAGAGCCCCATACTCATGGAATATGGTCAACCTCTTTTCGTTTGGTTCTCATGTGACTGACCGAGCGTACGTACGTACGCGTCTACAGATTGTACGGGTGGGGTAGGGGAGACTATCAAAAGGAAGGGAGGGGTGTCTCAGGCATGTCGTTGCAAGTCCTCATCTTTTATATAGGACATTGCCAATATGGTCAATTGACAGCTGTCAAAACAGGATAGCCACTGACCAGTATCCTATGACCATATCGCAGGCTCATGTGTCAACTCATCAAAGTGACGTGATTTATATGGAAACTGTCCGCTGACCAGTTAATTGTTTTACTAGATCGCGAACAATGTTCAATCTCATACTTTTTAGCTAGTTTGGGATCGGAGCACAGGAAAACTGATACACATATTGGACATCAATGGTGTGATCAATTGACAGCTGTCAAAAGAAGGTATCCGCTAACCAGTATCACTTGAGCGTATCGCGGGCTCAGGTGTCGACCCATCGAGGTCAAGTATGTTTTTGAAGTTATCTGCTGACAAGGTACTGGTTTTCAAATGATTGCAGGCTCAAGTTTAATATTTATGTTTTAATTCATATGAAATACGTTGTGTTTATGTGCCCCACAATCAAAATTTTGATTTCAAACTGACCTCGGACGCAAAAATTCAGCCAGCTGCAACAGGCAGGGAAGACAGTTGCTTTTGACTTTTCTCACCATGTTCACGCATTGGTCACGCTCTACGCCCAATTTTTATGCTCTGAGTGGTCAAAATTTGACAGCTGAGTTCATGCGGAAAATTTATGCAGCATCTTGAATCTTGTTTACTTTGACAGCTGAAGCCGACAGGGTTTTGTGTCAACTTGTGACGTTTTTAACTGTCTTTTTCCACTGGATGTACAAAACGAAATTCAGCTGCTATCAGGAGTCTTCTGTTATTCATGGCTAGTTTGTTTATTGGGTTTTTGGTTGAGAAATACGTCACTTGTCAAAGTCGGAAATCCGATTTCGGATGGCATCGTTTTCGTTTTCACTTTGCTTAATGCGTAAGAGGGCTGCAAAGTCTGAAGCGATACTGGCTTTACATGATACTCTTCAGGAGCTGCATCTTGAGTGGTAAGCCAGAGTAATTATTGTCTTGGATGTTTGTTTTTTATTTCTAATTTAACGAAGTCGACCGTAGTTTATGCAGCTATTTTGTTTATGCACGTTTGTAAGATTTGAGACAATGATCTGACTGAGTATCAGGTTTGTTATATTAAAGCTTACAGATCTTTTAAAAGCCTTTAGACATTTTCTCACCGTAAATAGAAAGAACACGTTCCAAAGAATATTTAGTTATAATTCTCGCTGTAAAAGAAGCTTTGAGCGATTTTCTTGCCTCAAGTTCACCTTTGAAAAAAGCAAACACTGGGAAGCTGGCTTAAAACAAAAACTTAAGCTTTAAGCTTTAAGACTCAGGATTTTTAGAGACACCTTTAATACTTGTCTTCCTGAATGAGAATTGTTGTCTCTGTATATGTTTCACCGAATTATATTTCTTTTTATTGCTTTTATTAGTAGTCGCTGTGCCAATTGTTTTCAGCCGTTCAGTGAACATCGCTTCCCGGAGTACTACTCAAAATGCAGCGCGTTAAACCATTTCAAAATAAAAAATAAACATAAAAATTCTTTATTATGTTGGAGCGTAACTGTGTTAGTGTTCATTCAAACACTCTCTACAGCTAGCACTGCAAAAGTCAGAACCGGCTGGCCATAGGTGATTTTGGAAATTTTTTTTAACAGTTTAGCTAAAGCACACGCGTGCTTCGATCGTCCTGAATATTGAATGATAGCAATTTGTATTGCAAAATTGTGAAATACTGCATTGTGTTGCCCGAGGTCTGTATGATAAAAACAGTGCCTCATAGTACTGTTTCACCTCAGATGTGATGTATAAA
>BOPM01000248.1:20429-48679 GCA_022179025.1 Porites australiensis
ACGGTCAACTCATTAGGACTTAAACAGGAGCCATTCCTGACTTAAAAACACTATTTTGGAAAGTTCAAGTAAACGTCGACTCGTCTGTTTAATATAAGAAACAACGTACGTTGCAGGTTGGATTAGGGCATTTCATTTTTTATCCGCACTCTCCCCCCGCCCGACCCGGTGCGCATGTCGCATGTCGGTGTCTTAAAATGAGACGGAGGCCGCCTTTTTTGTCTTTTATGGTGAGGGGGGCGGAAGAGAAATGGAATGTCCAATTTCATTTTCAGCTCCCCACCCCCCCTGCACTTTTTATTTCGCTCCCCGCCGCTGTGGGAGTGAACTTAGCAATATAGCCATACTTTACTGCACGTCCACAAAACCTATCTATCTGAGAAAGGTATTTGCTATCATAGGTACAAGGCCCAGATTTCACTGAATAGCATAACCGAAAAAAGAAATAATAAGGCTATCAAATAGTAGTGTAAGCTCCTGCAAATAGTAACCATAATGTTTGCAAACTCTTAAAATATATAATCGAGGGCTAGCCTTAGAAATCACATGATCGAAATGCATCAGATGCGTGTCCCAATTGCATGGCTCCTCGTTTAATGTTACTCCCAATAACTTGAGTTCCCCCTTCCTCTCAATGGGTTGCTTTCTTAGTATTTCCTCTAACCACCATTTCCCACGTCTTTTTGAGGTTCAGGGTCATTCGATTCTCAATAGACCAGCGTTGAATTTTCTGCGCCTCGTCCAAAGATAAGTCCGCAGAGTTAGACCTTATAGTGATGTCATCAGTATACTTCACGAGAAGGTTCTTGTTTGGATATACAGCCATGATGTCATTCACCATGATGGAAAACAAGACAGAACCTAAAACTAGGCTGGTAAGCAATAAAACGAGGTCTTTCCGGCCCCCTGATAGTGCCAAAAATGTCACATCGGAAACCCACACCGGTACGGACAATCCTGCCGAGTCATACCCAAGATCGTCTGCCAAGGAGAGGTGCGGCTCGTGGATCCACAACACTTTGTCACTGTTGTAACGTCAACTTATCATCAATAAGAGGACAGACACTTGACAAAAAACTGGCGTCAGTCTGAAAAGTTATTAGAGAGCTTTAGACTTGAGGAAGAAAACAAGTAGGAGTACGAAATTTAACGTAAAGTTTTTTGCTCGTGTTTTTTTTAAAAAGACACCTCGGAACTGCGGCTTCATTTTGTTTTCACCCATAAAGGGTTGTCAGTAAAACGCGGGATCGGGGTCGGGGGTCGGAATCTTCTTTTTTTAAAGACTGCTGTTTTAGGGTTAAGTTAAGGTTAGGGCTAGTGTCAACCCCAGGGGTTAGGGTTGGGGTTGGACGTAGACCGTGACCAACGCGTGACCATAGCGAGAAAAGTCAAAAGTAACTGTCTTCCTTGCCCTGCCTGTAAAGCTGGCTGAATTTTCGTGTCCGAGGTCAGTTTGAAATCAAAATTCTAATATTGCTGCTTATTAACACAGCTTATTTCCTATGCATTTCTAAAAATGTAAACTTGAACCTGCGATCATTTGAAAACTATTAACTTGTCAGGGAATAACTTCAAAAAAGTACTCGACCTCGATGGGTCGATACAAATTTAACAGCAATACTCGCGAACTGAATAAATTATCTGTTGTACATTTTAAAGGTTCTGCTCAACTTACACAATTTTCCTTTGATGAACATGAACTGTACCGAGCCGCATCTTGGTCCGCTATATAGAAGCTATATCATCGTTCAAATTTTAAAGTGTAAAATCCCTGAAAGAGTTCTCCTCACTGAAGCAATGTGTAAAAGGTTTTCAAAGGTTTCACGCCGGTGAAGATGTACGGCCTTACACCCCTTGAAAGTTTCTACTTTGATGCCTGTTAGGTGATACTGGCCGGCGGATACCCTGTTTTGACAGCTGTAAATTGATCACAACATAGATGTGCAATATCAGGTTGCACCTGGCCTCACAAACTAGCTAGAAAGTGTGAGATTAAACATTGGTTGCCCAGTGGTGCGGGCGGACGCTCGGGAGGTCGGGCGGTGTACAGCCAGTTGATTACCGAATTTTCTAGGATGGATCAGGATGGATAGATTTACTCAGCTATGGTACTGCGCTCGTCAAGTGAAACAAATTTTGTGCCTGCACTCACTCACTGAATCACTGACTCGCCAGGCCCATTTGAGCCTCTTCCGAGGAGAGAGCCCTTGGGAAGTCACGGGTTCAAAGCCCGGACGGATCAACACTCAGGGTCTTACTGAATAACTGAGAAATCAAAGAGCGTCTAATAGTCGATCAATTAAGAACAATTGTAGCTAAATGGCTCTTTCTGAACGGAAAAGGTTGTTCCTACTCGAGGGTACATATACGAGTTATATATTCGTACTTTTCAAGGATTTTTAATAGGAGAATCAGGGCAATCCAACGGAAAACGGCTAACCTAAAACCGCCGTGTGCGGCGTAAGATGGTCAACCCTCGATCTTAAGGTCTCTAATAAGGTAAAGAACCCTGACAACACCAATTGCGGAAAATAGGCATTGTTATTATTTGGACGAATTAATCTGCGTAAGAGCTATCGCGTAATGACGGCACGAAGATGGCATTTCGTTCAGTGAAAAGCTAAAAAGCCAAAGAACCCTAGCTGCGAAAAATGGACCTTGAATTGTTGAAGAGACGTTGGGGAATATTTACTTTGGTTTGATTTTTGTTTTAACGAATCGACAATTTGTTGTATAAACTAGAAGGAAAGGACACGAAAACAAAGCTGACATCCTTATCACGTTAATCAACCTGGTTGCAACAAATGCATCACAAAACAATAAGACCTCCTCACGAGAAGAACGAAAGGCTCGTTAACCTCTAACAAGGAAGTCTATTTGACTATCTCAAGGCTTCAACTTTTATTGTTTTGCCATACACACAAAATATACATATAAAATTTTAAAAAAAGATGAGGCAAGGGAGACCACCTTTAAAATCATGTTATCTAATTAATAATTACAATACTGACAAGGGGAATCTTACTCTAAGTACGCACAATTTGTTTGGAGCAAAGAAAATAATCATTAAATAGGATAAAAATAGAAAAGGCTGAACGTGTAAGTGCAAAAACGAGAAAGAAAAGGTGAGAAACAATAATGCAAGAATAAACGAGAAAAAAGAGCAAAAGTAGCGAAAAACTACACACAAGCATTAGGAGAGCTTAAGTGTGCTTACACCAAGAAAAAATGACTTAAGTTTAGAATTGAACAAAGCAGTACTAGAGGCATTCTGAATTTCAGAGCTAAGGGAATTAAATATTTTGGGCCCTTCAAAACGAAGTGAAACTTTCCTTACATTTGCCCTGCAGTAGGGCTAACGAACGGAATTCTTACTTCTAGTGTTATATGAATGTACGTCACAGTTAAGCAAAAACATGTTATTGAAATTGTTAGAAAGAAGGCCCCTTTTATAAAGGTACATAACTTTACCTATTTGGAGTTTGATGATATCTTCAAATTTTAAAATTCGTAAACTTACAAAAATAGGATTGGCATGTGCATCAAAAGAACTCCTGGAAACTATTCTAATAACTTACATTCGACCTTTATTCAAAAATTACTAGTCCTAGAATGGGGGTGACTGTAGGGTGCCACCAAGCAAGACTCATTAAATAAATAAAATTAAATTCATGACAATATAATGTCATACAACTAAAGACAGATAAAAAATATTTACAGCATTAATTATTGTACAATATAGTCGAAACTCTCGTAAGCGACCACCTGTGATGAAATGAAAAGTGGTCGTTACTGGAGCTGGTCGATCACGAGAATGAGCTGTCGTAAGCGACCGCAAGGTAAAACAATAGCAGGTTGTCGCTGACTGTATTAACATTCATTACTGACTAAAATGCTCAAATAAGACTTTTTTAGCAGGTACGTCTCCTGCTACAAAGGTAAACTTAAAACAATATTTTCTTTTATTGTATCACGAGTTCCCAAGTATTACTTTGATTATTGAACTGTCTTTTCTACACTTGTCCAATTCATCCATGAGCTGGCTCACAAGAGAGGAGCCTTTGATTCTTCTCGCTTGGATCTGAAGATTCACGCATTGCAAAAATGTTCTGCTAAATCTTTGCGATCAACATATTTATGACACAAGGCCTCATACAAGACCTTGTAAGTTGCTGACCGACCATTTTTTTGTTTCCACCTACGCAACATGTGGAAAGATTTGTCTGCGAGGTCTTTGTAAGCGTCGTCAAATCCTTCGCTTTCTGCTTCGCTGAATGATTCCAGGCGCCGCGCAAGAGCATCCCATGATCTCCCAAGCTGCAAAGATAACCCTTCCAAATCATCGTCAGTAACCACGCCATCTCTGACTTCTTAAAAAAGAATAAAAACAAAAAAAGTTAACGTTTTCCTTCAGAAAATAAGAATTGAACGTGATTTCTGTTTTTTCTATGAGCAGCAACCGTTCATGAACGACCCTGTCACTTACGGAAAACGAATCAGAAGCTGCATAAACGAAGGCCTCCCAAGTTAGGATAAATCCTAACCCTTACCAGCGCTAACATGTCAATAGCTTACGATATCAAAATTCTAACATGACTCCGAGGCTTTAGGGACAAAATTTGCAAATTTTTCACGACTCCATTGTCTTGCAATTCCCAGAAGAGACTTGAGCACAAAGAAAACCAAACCAAATATAGAAAAATGACCAGAAAGCCTCGTAGTCATGTTGGAATTTTAATTTATCAAACGTAGGCTATTCTTCGGCTCAGGATGTCCGTACCCCCTGTTTTCAAAAAGAATTTCTGAGGATAAACGTAATTCATTTTCTATTAACGATACTTAATGTGGCTCAACTTTGTTGTTATGCATCGCGCTGGTATTAATGGAAGGTAAGACCTTAAATTTGATGTTTCTCGTTATTCTGGTGGTACCCACTGAGAATTGGCTACGATTAACTCACAATCAGAGTAGAAAAACTCTTAAAGTCGCTGCCTTATTTTTAAGACCACATCATGGCTCGAATGCAGCTCTTGCCTGTCAAAATTCCCGGAAGTGACTGGGCATTCTACGCGAAGACTTTTTCGTGTGCAAAAAATGCAATCAGAGACAAGCATTCGAATGAGTCGTGGAACTGGTTTGTTAAGAGTAGCAACGCAGAAGCTCTCTCGCCTGTTCTTGAAAACGTTCGCCGCCGTTTTTCCCGACCCGACTGACGGCCCCCAGGTCTCCGAGGATGCAGCTGACAAGGAACCGAATGTCCATCAAAAACTACGTGCTCGCAAAACGTTAGACCATTCATCACGGGAGTCACGTTGTGTTGTGACTTCAAATCTACAAGTGCACTTTTTTCCAAAGCGTGATAAGTCTTTTGGCACGTAAAGTTAGTTAGGCGGTCACAGGCAAAGTTTTAGCAAATTTGTGACATTTAGATTGAATTTTTACATATAGTTTCGTTTTTGCATTTTAGAACGGCGTAATTTTCAATATTCAAAACAATTCAAAAATATTCGTTACTACTAAAACTCAAACAACATCAAACAACACATAAAGAAATTAATTACGGATGGATGGAAATCTGGCTAAACCAATCAGAGAATGATCAAATTCGTCGAAAAAAAAATATTGGGCGATGGCGGGTATTTGCTCCGAAGGTTAAACATTAACAATGTGCCCTACGAGGCCTTAATTATGGACTAAAACAGACGGTGACATAGTGCGTACTACAAAAACGAGACGACCCTGAGGACGACGCTGCTTAAGAACCTTCTAATCGGTTTTTATTTTATTCTATCTTGGTGTGTACCTTTATCCACTTCCACCTCCACCTCCACCTTTTGCTTTTTTCTTTTTCCTTCTTCTTTTGGAGTTTCGTCTATGAAAGCAAAAAGCAAAGAAGGATTTCACTTTATGCTCATTATTTTCTAACACCTGTTAAGAATACCCCACTTTAAAGTCACAGATAGAAGGCCTGTACTGTAGTGGAACTTACACCGAAAACAAAAACCTAAGTAGCAATGTTCGATTCAATTGCCCTCACTAAAGTCCGGTTTTGGTTATCTTAAATATTGTATCAGCTTCTCAGAAAGGGACACTGTATTTACTCAAAAAAGGCACCCTCCGTTTATACTATAATTATTATCCGTTTATGAAAAAATCCTTTGATTATTGAGTCTGTGATGTGCCCCTGGGCGGTACTCCGGATTTCAAGTGACAGGGATAATCGTATGGGGGCAAAAATAAAAACCCAACAAAATCCCTAGGGCTTCAAACAGAACCCCCAAGAATCCCTGGACCAAAATTTAACCCTAAAAAAATCCCATGACGAATTTCCGAGCCATAAAATTTCCAGAGGAACTACCATAAATCTTCAGATTATTTTGAATACCCAAAAAAATCCCAACTTTATTTTAAAGCTACACAAAAAAAATATTTGCCAAAATTTTCCTACCCCAAAAAAATCCCGAGATCGAAAAGTTCAAACCCCAAAAAATCCTTTGATCATCCCTGTCCCGTTTAAATCCGGAGTATCCTCACTGGGTGATGTGCAGAAGAAAATAGAGTCAATTTCGTTTTAATATGTATGCATTAAACCCTCGGACGTAAAAGGGGAGGGGGTGGTTGCCACGCCCCTAAGGTTTTTCTGATTTTTTTCCCAAGGCGATAAAAGATCAGCACCTAAAGCTTTCTGTAGCTATTTGTTTATCCCTCGCCCGCATTTTGAGGCACGTTTAGTGATGGTCAGTTAGTAGGGTTACAAGATATGACGTCATAAGTAGCAGGTGGTCAAGCTATTTTTGAGTGAAACTGCATGTTTTTTTTACACTTCTAACAGGAATAGAAGTAAACCTTATGGATAAAATTCTGCAAAGTAATTATTTATGTCCTATTTTACATGTTAAGGGCAAAAAATTATTAATTCTCACTGTTTTTACATGATTTCTTATTCACGATAAAATCCAAAATGGCGGTCATGTTCGGTGACGTCATAGACCTTCAGCAGCGCCACCACCCATAAAATATACCTCACCTCGTAGAGAAGATCAAAGGCTTTCCACTGAAGGCAAAATCGTTTCGAAATTTTGCGACATATCAAAAACCTAAGGGTTCCATCCCCCTTCCCCTTGTACCACCATGGGGTTATGACTTCGCGAGTACGTCCGAGGGTTAAAACAAACAGAAAGCCTTAAAGCGTACCTTCAGTCATCTCCCGTTCTTTGTGTTTTTTTCCTTCCTTTTTCTTCTCGGACGGTTCTTCGACATCTAAATAAAAGAGAAAAAGAGTATTGCAGGATTTCACTCTATAGGCATCACTATCTAAGACCTGTGCGATAAACCGCAGTTATTAGAAAGACCCACACTATGCCCGCTCCTACTATAGTACTCCTCAAAACTGTCCTCTCTAATGACTCTTGGAATGAACCCTCTCCTTTAACGACGAAACAAAAATTCACCGCTGTCTGTTTGAGGGTGTTGATGGGCATGTGGTGGCTAACACAACGTTCGGTAGGTATGCTTATTTGTCTTTTTAATACTTTTATGAGTTTGGCATCGAGAGAAGTGAGTTGGAAGGACTCTTTCATAAGAGATAAAGCTACAGGTTCTAGTGCAAGCCTCCTATACATACTATGCAAAGTCATTTGCATATATGAATAAAATGCCCTAGGGATATGTAAATCATGACAATAAAAGGATGGCTCTGGGTCCACCCCTGGCACTCTACTCTAGGCCGTCGTTGAAGTCGTAAAGCCTACTCACCCTTCCCCGTAGAGTAAGACGGGTTTTGGAGGGCAAATACCAATCTTCTTCGTTCGGTTTGGGCTTGTACCAAGCCAGAGCGATTCCCCATACCTTATTTACATTTCATGAATAACAATATCCAGGGCAGAATATTATAGTGTTAAGGTGGCTCGACTGGATTTTTTAGGCGGGATACCTCCCACGTTTGAGCATTAACTACGTCGGCATGAGTAAAGATATGAGGGCCCCACTGAAAACCGCCTTGGCGAGTTGGGCTCCCTCTATAAATATTATTATTATTATTTATTATTATTATTATTAAGATATGGGAAAAAGGTTACCACAACTGTATTATATAAAGATGAAAATTTCTTATGATCTGGGTTTTAATGCAATCGGAGTCGCCATGGCAACGTAATGACGCCATTACGCTTTTTATTTATCTTAGTGTTTCTCTGTACCAGGAGTTGTTTGAAGAAATCGCTTACGGGAGTATGTACCTGCCATAATTGTCTCCATTTGGCAAAGTTTAAACAAATTCTATGAGAGCGTTTTCGAAATATTTTGACACGCAGTTTTAAGAATCATAAAAACAGTGAAATAGCATGCCATCCACACAATTCGCTAATATTTTAAGAAACTGATAAGCTGTCGAAACGCGGCTTCATCCCATAGTGGTTTGATTCCATAGAAAACTGCATACAAAAAAAGAGGGGAATTGCTCCGGGCGATCGCGAGCAAGAAGAATTTTATTAACTTGCATTCAGCTGCTTTTGATACAGGTTTTGGACGTAATTTGGTCCATGCCTACAAATTTCGCATTTTTCAAAAAACCGCTCAATAAATTTTTTTATAAATTTGACAATCTCGAGATCAATCGTCAATAAATATTCCCTGCAAGTTTCAAGAACACTGAAAACAGGGAAGGCTTTTAAATAGGGCCTCAAATATAGCCCCAGATTTTGTGTTTATAAGTGAGCGTCCTCTGTATTCACTGGCATTGTTTTCAAGTTTCATATGCACGTGCACAACTAGCAAAAGATATAAATTTGCATCAAAAAGTACTCTCGATTACTTTCCGAAGAAATACCCGGAATATGCTAATAACTGGCTTGTGTCACCGATAGCGGTGAGAGCCGAAACGGTGAACGTCACCGCTCATCGTGTAGGATGCAATACTTAATTACCTTACTCGGGTTATAACATCACAGAAACTGTTACAAAGAATTGCTCTGATGTTATAATGTATCACTAATCTCTTCACCCGGTAATTAGCATATTCCGGAGATTTAACCGAGGGTCCTTTTTAATGCAAATTCTATCTTTTTGCTAAATGTGCACGTGTATATGAAACTTGAAAACAATGCTAGTGAATAATGAGGACGCTCACTTGTAAACACAAAATCTGGGGAAAAAATTGGTTGCACTTAGACAGGTGGTGCATGAGAAAACTGGTTAGTTTTCAGGATCGCAAGAAAGAAAATACAACCAAATTCTAAGTTAGGTTTAGGAACGCTGATGTTCTGTTAAATGACTTAAAATATGCCGCTTCAGGAAAATGTTCAAGAATGTAAAAAAGAAAAGATCAACCAGATACTGCACAAAAGTGGTTGCAATCTACGACGTAAAAATGTTTGTTATGTTAACTGAAAGAAAATATTACTACAAATTGAAACTTCTTTGGAAAAGATTACGTTTTGAGCAAAATGTGATCTTTTTTTAGAAATTATTAAACATACATTTCTTTTGCACACCTGTTCCGCTGAGCACTACATTTTGTAAATTGACAGCTCCTGTTTGCCATCATTAGACATAAATAATCTAGGATTTGAAAAAGAGGATTTTATTCATGAAATTCCTTTCTTAGGGTCGCCAGTGTCGTTGCATCTAATTACATCGCTTCTTCCTGGCATGTTTTACCTTTTAACAGCTGTTTCAGTTTGTGGATTTGAAGAAATAATTCTAGAACTCCACACTTGTTTACTTGTATCTAATGTTTCGTGTTCCTTAATCTACGCCACAGCTCCTTAGTTTTCGAGAGGCTTCCGAGAGAAGACTAAGGCAAATGCGGCGCCAAAATGGCGGCAAATTTGAACGTCTCAAAATATCTTTCACAGCGGTTCTGGTAGTAATGTGTGCTTTCAATTAAGAAAATAAACATTTTTAGGTTATGGGCTCTTTAACATGTGTGCTTGTTTATAAGAGCTTTTCATTACCAAACCTGAAGTAACAGTTCAAATGGGGTTTCACAGTTTAGGCATTTTGAGAAGTAAGCCTGCATGTATTCACACAACTTGGCAAGTTCTCCAGAACTCAAATGTCAGCTTTAGACAACTACACATGCCTATTATAAGGATGCCTCACTAATCAAGTAAAAAAAACTTCTTGAATATTACGACTTTTTTAAAAATTTTTATTTCTCTTTATCTTACAAATTGGACTGGCCAGAAACGGTACGTAACGGAGCAAATATGAATTTGGTCACTCGTGTCCGGAGACTCTCCGGAAATTATTTGGAGCCCTGGCTCGGGGAAAAAAATCTGAGTATTTCCAACAGTAGTTGAACCAATGACCTTTTGGTTACTAGTTCAGATGGTCTACCACTAAGCTACAGTTAAGTGGTCTCAGCTCCCACGAGTCCACTGCTCAGTGGTAGAGCATCTGGACTAGAAAACTGTCTCCAGTTGTTCAAAAGGTTGATAGCGCAGTGGATAAGTATTAGGGGAAGTCAATTGTGCTATCCAGGGGATAGAGACTTATCCGGTGGATAGCGTTACCCACCTTTTGAACAACTGGGGCCAGAAGGTCATACGTTCAACTCCTTTCAGGAGTACCCAGGAGTACTCAGATTTTTCTTTCGAGACAAATGTGTTACTCACTTCAAAACTCTTCCATATGGAGGGGGGCAAAAGGGGGGTACTAACAGCGCAAAAACTGCACAGATATATGTATAAACCGCACAGCATAACATAAGAAAACTGCAAACCGCATTGAAATGACACAAATTTATAAATACCGGAAACTGCTTGGTTCTGTTGACTGACAGTGGCTTGAGACACTATTGGCATTTGTTGCATAGGATTCTGCATGGCATGCTGCATATTCTGTGAAACGCCACTTGGCATGCCTGGGTGCATTCCCTGCTGCATGGGGTTCTGCATTCCTTGTTGCATACCCTGCAAACCCTGAGGTACATTTTGTGGCAAGGCCTGTTGCTGCATTCCTTGGATGTTGTGCTGCATAGCCTGTTGTATGTTGGGTTGCATAGGTTGTTGCATTCCTTGCTGCATGCTTTGTTGCATCGCTTGTTGCATACCAGGGGGCATTCCCTGCTGTTGTTGCTGTTGTTGTTGCTGTCCATATTGTCGCTGTTTAATAAGCGCTTGCATCAACTGAGGATGTTGCTTCAGAATTTGAAATACTTTAGCCTCCTGCTGAGGGCTACGTGGACCCTTCAACGTTTGCAACAACTCCCGCAGCGGAAGTGGTACGTTAGGTCTGTTCTGCTGGGGTACAACAGATGGGACCCCTTGTTGGCCGGGCTGCATTTGAGGGAACTGTTGCTGCACACTAAGCATCATTGCATTGGGGTGATTCATGCCAGGATTGCTTGGCGCTCCAGTCGTGGGTTGCATTTGTTGTGGAATAGGTTGCTGCATATTCTGTGAAACGCCACTTGGCATGCCTGGGTGCATTCCCTGCTGCATGGGGTTCTGCATTCCTTGTTGCATACCCTGCAAACCCTGAGGTACATTTTGTGGCAAGGCCTGTTGCTGCATTCCTTGGATGTTGTGCTGCATAGCCTGTTGTATGTTGGGTTGCATAGGTTGTTGCATTCCTTGCTGCATGCTTTGTTGCATCGCTTGTTGCATACCAGGGGGCATTCCCTGCTGTTGTTGCTGTTGTTGTTGCTGTCCATATTGTCGCTGTTTAATAAGCGCTTGCATCAACTGAGGATGTTGCTTCAGAATTTGAAATACTTTAGCCTCCTGCTGAGGGCTACGTGGACCCTTCAACGTTTGCAACAACTCTCGCAGCGGAAGTGGTACGTTAGGTCTGTTCTGCTGGGGTACAACAGATGGGACCCCTTGTTGGCCGGGCTGCATTTGAGGGAACTGTTGCTGCACACTAAGCATCATTGCATTGGGGTGATTCATGCCAGGATTGCTTGGCGCTCCAGTCGTGGGTTGCATTTGTTGTGGAATAGGTTGCTGCATAGCCTGGGGCATGTTCTGTGGTAGTATTCCCTGAGGAGGCATCCCTTGGGCTAGATTCTGCCCCATATTCGGTTGCATTAGAGCTGGATTCTGTTGCCTCATTGAAGGTGGTTCCATATTCGGAGGCTGCTGCTGTGCAAAGCCCTGTTGAGGTAACGATACATTACGCCCTTGCATTCCCATAGGCATAGCTTGCACCGTAGCAGCCTGTGCGATCTTCTGGGCAGCTATATTGCAAGGTTCATTTTGAAGTTGTTTCAAAGAATACCTAAGTGGCACTCTTGAACTGCAGGGCTGTGCTCTAGTTAGCAGTGTCTCATGGCCCCTGAAAACTTCCTTTTTCCCTTTGGGAGGTGAGACGTCTTAGTTGTTGCATTTTAAGGATTATATGCTGGGTACCCTGAAAAGTACAGTTGTTCAGAGTCCGCTTAAATTGTTCCAAATCCTGTTCAGAGCTTGGGTGCCCGGCAATTATTCTTCTTGGAGTACGTACAGGCTTGCAAAGACCAACTTATTTAGGATTATTAACGTTGCAAACTACGTGGTCCTAACTTTGACAAGGGCAAAAGGCGGCAAAACTCCCGTGTTAGGTGGCGGTTCATTTGAAGAGTGGGTTTTTATCAGATCAATACAAGGACACATCGGAAACCAATACAATCGCAACAGCCGTAGGACAACAAGATTTACGGTCGTTTCGTCTACGAGTCGTTTCGCCTACGACTAGAGTCGATTCGCCTACGTCTTATATGTCCGTTCGCCTACATCTTAAAACATGTCTTACGACAGTTGATTCATCTACTTTATGTGCGATTTTGGTCGGATGCTAGTCAGTCTAATCAATTCCCAGAGCGTGACTCATAAAGTCAAGCCTATCGAGTGTTCGTTTACGTGAAAATCACCGTTTTAATTTGATTCATCTTCGTTCGAGTAAAAAACAAGTTATGCAAATATAGTATACTCTGAGTTTCGAATTACACGGTTCTCTAATTACACTCATGCGGGGACATTTAGGTTATCCGAGTGACACCCGCCCCAGATCATTCGCGTTCAATTCCACAGAGCGCAGAGGAGTTCTTTGTCACGGTAAGCGAAGCGAAAATTTTACCGAGCCGAGCGTACGAATCGCCTGTGGGAAGGAAGGAAAATAAAAAACGTTACTTAACAATTATCAAGTTAACCGTCTTTCAGTTATTTTTCTCAAAAATGGAATAACGAGTTGTTGTTGTTGTTAAGAAAGTCTTTGAAACGTTTGTAGAATGTTTTGAATTATCAAATATTTACGACAGAGAAAATTAGGAATTAGAAAATTTCGGATTCGAAAATTCCACATTAGCTAAGTTCACTTGTAAGTCCGTAAGGTGCACCTGGACCTGCCGTTGTAGCTGTATCCCAAGCTGTCCACTAGTTTTGCTTCTACTAGCTGGAATGTTACGTGATTGTTTGGAGTTGGGTTCTCGGACACCGTGTCGTCTCCCATGAGTGGCTCTTCGATGGAAGATTCAATGATGACGATTTCAGCACAAAAGATACAGTAAAATTCCTCCATGATATCGATGATGATTAGCGTAGATTGACTTTTCGAATAGTGTTGTTCTAACGAACTGGTGACATGAGAATAAAATACCAGGGCTTTTATACTGTCAATGCCTTGTCCGATGGATCGAAATCGCAGCGTTGTGATTGGTGAATGCTAATATTATTTGGTAATCCGTTGCTAATTGATCTACGTTAAACAATGTCCTTTGGAATTGATCGTGTTAATGGGAAAAGTCCCACCTTCTTTTGTGTAGGTTGTTACTTTAATCTAAACCTTGGTTATTAGAACCAAGTCTAAACGTGAACACGAACGTTTATTTATCTTACTCAGTCCGAAGTATATGACTATGATTACCGATTCAACAAGCCGCAACATCGAAATAAAAAAATTGGTTGAAGGATAATTTGGTCTAGCCTCCCACGCAGGCGTTTTTAGAGGAGCTCGTTTTTCATCCCTCCCGTGGGAGGCTAAATTTGGTCCAGTACCGAGCAACATGGGATCTGGAACGAGTGCCGGGGCTATCACTTGATATGACGTAGATTCGGGAACCGAAATTCCTGCAAGCAAAGCAATCGCCAAGCAATTTATCTCACCTTTGCATGGTGTGGAAGACATAGAAGCAACTTTCGAGCCAAAATTCGGTCACCAGGAGCTATAATTTAACCATCTTTTTCAATGTCGTCCTCTGAAGATTCAACGGTAAGCTGCACCAATTCAGAGTATGAGATGGAAGCAGATCGCCACCGACAAGCGATGACGAAGCGACTGCATTTGCAGAGGACCCACTAGCGGACGCAGAGTGGACAACTCAATACGAACAGGAAATAGAGAAGGAAAAGGAGCTGGAGCAAGAGTTAACTAAGAGATTACAGGGCGCTACACAAGTCAGTCAATGGTGAGCATTTGTTTCCATGAATCTTATTTCTATAAGCTTACATGTTTGTGCAGTTTCAAACGCAGCCTTGACTCCGATCAATTTGCCCTGTTTATGTTCTGTAGGTGCAAGTGTGGAAACTGCAGTGTCCTTTTGTTACAAAACATCAGTGAATGTTATTGCTGTAGCGAAGAGTGGGGTAAAGGGGTTATTGCGTGATACGTGATTAAGTGTTTTTAATTTTCGTGAAAGGTGAAAATACGAAATTAAAACCCGTGAACTGTGACAGGTTTGCTTGTCGTGATACGTGAACTTTAAAATCTTTTACCCAATATTCGTGATTTTCAACTAATTTTTTCGTGAAATAGTCTCAACTGAAGACAAATTCTACAGGGAAGCCAGTGGACCTTCAAATGAACTTTTCCAAAAGGTCTTAAAAAACCCAAAGGCCGGTTATTCAAACGAAGTTTAGCCAGTGGTTGACAAAACCTTGTTATAAACCATTTTCAATTTTTTCAACGCTTTTATCTTAACACCGGTTATGATAAACGTTTCATGGCAGCAACAGGGTAGACGAGGGTCGTATACGTCCCCATATGGTACAATGTATACAATTTTCCCCTGACCCTTTTAGCTTTCAGTTGATGTTAATGAATTGGTAAGCAAGAACGTCAGCAAAGATAAATCTTTCCAGCGATACCTCGTTTTGGGATATTCCGACTAACTCTGACAGAGTTACACTCACAAAAAAGGTAAAATTGTGGGGGAAAATTCCACTGCCAATTTCGCTGTTTACATACTACCCCTTGAAAATTAAATTTGTCCGTTTCCTAAAAGGTTAGCCAGCCACAATTCCATGCAAAAGAAAGACGATAAAGTGGGTAATAAAACCACCAATAAAGAAGGGAAAAAAAGAGAGAGAGAGAGAAAGATCGAAATAGATTTGCCAAAAAAGTCCAAATTTTGGCTTTTGCGCATGTGTGAAAAACAAAAAAAGCTGTTTAATTACGTCAGATTAGTTGGAAAATATGTCTTTTTTCTCTAAAAACTCGCTTTTCGCCATAGTTATGCTAATTAGCCGAAAACTAGTCCAAGGAAGAGGAATTGGTGGAAAATGCTGTTTTTTCGCTACTCGCCAACCGTCACCAAAGGGTTAATGAATAACCCACTTTCTTAAACCGCGGCCTAAGTTGGGCTTTGTTTTAAATAACCGGCCCTTACAGTCGTTCCTATTATATATGTCGTCCTAAAAGATGACCAAGCCTAGGAGAGCAGACAACTTTTTTGGCTCTTGTTTCACCCGCCGAGAAAACCCGAGCTGGGAAACGATTTCCGTGAGCTGATGGGTCAGTTTTTTTTTTGCAAGCAATCATAATTCAACTATTATTTTCGAGGAGCTAACACATGTGGAGTTTGCGTGGGGATCTTGGTTGCAATGGCTGGCAGTTTTCAAATTAGAGGGACAAGTTTTTAAATTGGAAGGAGTAATATATTATGTAGATCCTAAATCTGTGGGATCCATGGGTTTTCTTGGAGGTAAAGAACGAATTCGAATACCCATAAACAGTAAACATTCATCCCTTGAAGCTCTTAACGTCACATCATTGAGTAGACTTGTTTGAAATCTTAGTCCGAAAAGCGTGGTCTAATAAGGTCCTCGATTGAAATAAAACTCTAGATCTGTCGTTTAGAAAAGTCTGCAGAATGAAGTAAAGCTTCTGCGGTAAACAACGACGACAATGAGGATGAAATGACTTTTCTACGAGCAGTTACTATATTCGTACCAGAAGAACCGTCAAACTCAACTTTGAGACAAGGGAGAGTCAAATGACGTTCCTTTTGAGTACTATATATTCGTCAGCATTAGTCATCATCAGTTTACCTACACCTACATTTCATTGTATGTTTACCTGACTTCCGTCACTTCTCTGTATTAGTTGTGCGGGAGGCACAAAAAGCGAAAGACAGCGGCATCCTGAACAGGTCGAGCCATGCACTGACTGTCCTTTTACTTCGGAAATTTCCGTGAAACGTGAGCGCGGAATTTTAATCCCCGTGATGCGTTATTTCTACTTTTTAATTTTCGTGATTCGTGCGAAGGACCCCTCCCCCTCCCCTCTTTACCCCCCTCTGCGAAACGTGGCATCACTCAGAAAATGGGGAGACCTTTGATGAGAAGATAGACTTAATTAAGCTCATAAATTATGAAAACATCTCACATTCCCATGCGTTACCCGCGCCAAATCTTCAATCATTTCAATTTCATTTGCTTTACCATAAGGCAGGGTAACCAATACCAAAGAAATAACAAAATGATTATAATTAAAATCTATCCTTATTAGAAAAAATTATAGAAGGTCTTCAAATCTTGAAATCTTGAAATCTTGCCATGGGTCTCTTTGATAAGATGTCAGTTCTTTGGATTCATAAAGGTGAAAAAAGAATGCTTTCATGGCTTTTCCAGCATTCTTTTAAACTGTTTTATTACCAAATAATTTTTATATATTTTGTGATTGAGGTGTTTATCTGATTTATATTTTTAGAGAAACCTGCAAGTGTGTGAAATCAGTGATGCCCTTCATTAGTGGATGTTAGATATCAAAGTGATGACGCACACCAAACTCAGTTGGATTATAGATTTTAAAATGTATGGAGGGATCTTCTCGTTACCTCATTTTACATGGTACAGAAAGTACCATTTTAGTGGCATTTTTATATCAATATCCATACAGTTGCTCTCCACTAAGAGCGTTATGTCCTTCAAGTGATAGTTTTCCTTTTCAATAGTCCCATGGCAGGCCAATGCAAATATAGCACAATAATTGTGATGACAGGATCACTTGTATTTTTTACAACTATACAAGAGCTATAAAGTTTCACTTGCCGATGCACAAAATGGCCCTGAACAAAAGACACATAGACAAATGAGTTCTCCAAGGCAGAACACACCATGGTAAATAGCTCCAAATTTTTCATGTTTCAGTCTAATTCTTTTATACCTGGCCCGGGTTAAGAACACTACAACATTTTGAAACATGACTGACCAACCAGGCTTTTTAGAGGAAAGATATTCTGAGGTTAGTTGGGTCATTTCCATATAAACAAATGAATAATTTATTAAGCTAACAATCATTTTTTCATTGGTCCAAAGACTTTAATTTGATCTTGAGCAAAATGACTGTTAAAAAAATTAATTTTATTTCTGGGTCTTTATTATAGAGTTGCCATAAAGTTTCTCTTAATATTCACATGCTTTGTACTAAAAAATAATGTGAATAATAAATTTACGGAAACCATATCATGACTCAGACTACGCTGTTTTCTCTATAGCCTACAGAAAATAGACTGGGAGAGCACCCGGTTTCTTTTACTCTAGTTTCACCCAGTTTTTCTCAGTGGGTGAAACTAGAGCTGAAAAAACCGGATGCTCTTGCAGGTTATTTTCTCTTACGTTTGTATGAAATTTTGATCATGTGTATGGTATAAGAGGAATTGAGGTTATCATTGAGTTTGCCATTTAATAAGAGTAGAGGCTAGTTATCTCAGGAGTGGCAGTGAGATGTTCACTAATATGCCACAAATCACGCACAAATCACCCCCAGGATTGACAATGTGTGGAAATGCCCTGCAGTTGCCCCAGGAGGGAGGGGGCGATGGTTGCAGCTGGAATTGATTGATGCATAATGTTTGGAACAAACAAGAAGTTTACTAAAAAATAATACAATTTCTACAATGATAGTGAACACTGGTATATCCTTACTCTTCTTTAGACGCCAGATGTCAAAGTAGTAAGTAATATTCGTAAGAACATTTTTAATGTGGCTGGCTATAGTGGTATGTCTGTCTGAAATGAATGTGGTGTTCAGAAGGCCATAAGCCAACAAGAAGTCCATGCAATGTTGAAATGCCATAAATTCCATCCCTGGACTATTTCCAGCTTCATTCCTCTATAAAAAAATGATGGATATAAATAAAACGGAAAGACCAGTTTGATGTCTCCAATGAAAATTGAATTATTAGATATTGAAGCTTTTATTAGATAAATTCTATTTTCCAAGTGGAATATAAATTATGGTTAAATTTTGTAAAACCCAGTCCTTGCTGAAAATTTAGGAACATATAAGATTAGCCAAGTATATGCATTGTATTCATTGAGTATTTTGCTAAATAATGGAATGTCAACCAACAGGAACTTTGCCTTCTCAAAATTTACACCTACAAGGCTTCAGGGTGTAACTGATACCTTTTTAGTCTAATGATGATAATTTATATATAGTCACACCAAAATATAACTCCCTTCTATTAATCATTTATTTTGTTTTGGAAATGCAAAATGTACTTGATTAACACACATGGTTAGTCTTTCTTCTTCCAGTTAAAACAAATTATTATTCATTCAAAATATTTCCCCAATTCTGATTGGCTAAAAGCACATGCATAATTCACCATAACCAGTTCCTGATGACCAAATTTGGAAGAATTTTGACTTTAACGAGGAAATGACGTCAAAAATGCAGCATTCTTGCAAGTTAAGGCACCGTGGGAACGAGGCTGAGTTGTTTTGGTTGTGAAAATAATAATGACAGACCACGTTCACGCGTTTCAAGAGTAAGAACTACAGGTGGAACTAGGCAAAATAATGGCTAAAAACATAGCAAAACAGCACGAAGACAACTTGGAGGGCGACATCTACTATTTGGAGAATATTTGCGGAGCTGGACCAACCGAAATGTAAACTATTGAAGATAAACTCAACATCGATGCAGGTAAGCTTGTTTTAGCTATGTTTTTATACTAGGAATTATTTTGAATGAATAATAAAACAATTATTGAATTCGGCTTTCGTATCTTATGAAGAATTATGGAGATCTCGGAGGATGATAACACCCTCCTCGATCTCCATAATTCTTCATAAGTTACTCGGCCTCGTTCATCAATTGTTAAATAACATACACTGAGAAAATTGAAGCAAAAATAAAATCAGACCACATTAATCACAACAAGAATACAGTCATATACTGATGCCCCTTGGTAAGATCAATTAGCAAGTTAAAAAAGTGCATCTGAGAAGAGAAGAGTACATTTATAAATTATGAACTCCATATAAAATATATGTATTTCTAAGTGACAATGCAGGGAGCTACACTGTAGGTGCATCACCCAGAAGTAATAATGATAAAAAATATATCTAACCTGAACCAGAGAAAAATGAATAATCATGGGAACAGTGCAGCAGAAGATTGTATAGGCACCAAATTTTGCACTGTGTCCCATGCTATCATGGCGACCATCTATCTCCTGCAATAATGATGCCATCTTGAATGGCCTTTAGCTTTGCAAGCATCTGGGCTTGGTATCTTTGCCAGTACAGGTAGATTGAAGGGAAGAGTTTGGTCTAAAATGATAAAAAAGTAAACTTCATTATTTATACTGTAATAGCATAAAATCCCAATAATAAGCCCCCTCAAAATCTCAAACATAAATATCCTCGTACTAATAGGAGCCCATGGATTGTTAATGGTAAGCTGTTTCTGGCTGTTTTCTTAGTGTTTTAAACAGTTTTATTGTAATGTCTAACCCATTCTGGAATGCAAACGTTCTTCCAAATATGCCCAGCAAACAAAGCCCTTTAAAGAAATATAAATTCAGGGCTAATTATTGGAATTTTAGTGTATTATACTAGGAGTAATCGTTGCTTAGGAGAGTGTGTTCGATATGTTTGCTAGGCGTACAGGTAGCAGTTGAGGGGAAAGGGCGGATGGTTCTTGCGATAGATAACTATGATTATGGCATATTTTTAACATAAGGGTTGCGTACAGCGAAACCTTGATTTAAACTGTGTATCATAATGAAAAGGTTTCGAACGCTAGTGATCAGCGTGATATCATACAGTTCGTCTTAAGGTCTCGGTAAAGGAAAACGAGGTGTCCACAGAAAAAAATTCTAGTCGCGCGAGTATTTTCACTACAAAGGCAAGTTATATATCAAATTAAAGCTAAAAGACTAAATTACCTTATAAAAGATTTTATTTCATCGAATTTCAAAAGGCGCTTAAGTTTTTTGCTCTCGAACTCAGAGGTATCGAGTTTACTGCTGAAGCTCCAGCCCTTTCGCGTTGTTAAATATTCGCCTCCTTTTTATTGCGTCTGATTGACAGATAAAAGACCTAAAAAAGGGTGTGAGGAAATTTGCATATGTCTCGTATTAGCGGAATTATTGCATTTCAAACTAAAAAGTTGAATCTCGAGCGCGATTTACGCAAAGAAACTGACATAAAATGAGTTACAAAGGGAAATCGGAAAATTCCTCACACTCTTTTTGAGTCTATATCATTATCCATCATATCTGAAAGTTTCAAAGCTATAGCTTAAAACCTGTCCCGACTGGAGGTCGGAGAATTTTGATTTTTGCGTCTAAAATAGAGTGAGAGAAAATCAGCTCTAAAGATTTAGCGCGAGGTCCACGATTGGCTGGTTAGCTCAGAAAAGGCTCAATTTAGAAGAGTTAAAGAGCACTTTCTGATTTTCTTTTTCTGCCAAAATAAAATTTAGGACTCCCTCATGCCAAAAATCCAAAAAAAGCAAAATCGAGCAATGTACTAAAATTTTCATTTACTGAGACCTTAAGTGCTTGTTATGTGAGGAGACACTGGCCAGAGTGCTTCAGGCGTGTAAAAAGAACTTTTTGTTTTACTGGTGCAATAGATGTTCTACGGGGCGCAGTTATTCGAAGGGCGATCAGCGCTTATCCCGCGTTTTTTTTTTCTTCTGTTGAAAAACATTTCTTTGGATAATTTTCTCAGTTATTTTTAACAGCATCCAATCATCAACTTGTTGGCAAAATGAAGCTTTCACATCTGAGCTCAAATCTTGCACTAACCGCCTTACCCTCCCCGCCTGGGTTATCTTAACCCAGCTTTGAACAACCCGGCCCAGGTACTGTTAAAAAGCAAACAGTTGACAAAGTTTTAGATGTAACCATTAATTTTATTTAACATTGGGAATGCCACATGTAGACAATTACTGAAATTTACTATAAAATGCTGGAAACCGTTACTGGCAAGTCTTCTTATAACTTGTGATGATATTAAAAAGCGACCCGAGACCACATTTTTGTGGTGAATGCCAGGGCAGAATGATTGTGTTTGAACACTGGTTCACTTACACTACACCTCTCGATTTCACATGTTTCAAGGGAATCATCAAAGCCTTCAGTGGAAGGTGTGTGCGGCTCACATCAATAACTTTTCCAGTAATTTGGTCGAGTGTACTGATTTCAGTTGAGTGGCTTGAGTGGCGCTACCGTGGGCTGGTCACTTTTTTACATATAAATAACATAGAGCTAAAAATTATGTTCATTTGTCCAGTGCCGAAAATATCACAAGTCATGATGAAATGGTGCCACCAAGCTTCACATCTCGGTAGATTTACTCTGAGGAATAATGGCCGCCGAGCTACACAACTCGGTAGATTTACTCTGTGGCACTATGGCCGCCTACCTACACAATTCAGTAGATTTACTTTGTGGCACAACAGACACTGAGCTTCACAACTTGCTGGTAAATTTACTTTGTAGTACAACGGACGCCGAGCTAAACAACCCGGTTTGATGCATGCACCAGGAGAAGCACACATTTTCCAAAGAAAAATATGAAGGCTTAATTTAAAGTAAAATTTTACTCAGGGTGTAAACTTTGAGCACACTTTGAAAGATGAACGCTTTGGAAGATTCATTAAACACAGATCGATAGTAGACCTTCAGCAAACTCTTAAATATGTACGCTTTACGAAGATTCAGCACACTTTTAAAAGATGAACAATTTACTAAGACAGAATAGCAGACCTCAGCAAACGTTTGAAAGATGAACGCCGAGGACGCACGAATCACTACATGAGTTAGCGCGTCAAAGTGAGGCAAAACGTAAGCAAGTGCCTCAAAGCGAGGCAAATGTGGGTTGACGACGACGAATGCAATCTCGAAAAAACCTACCTTAATAATTGCACAGGACACCCAATAATGCACAGAACACCCAACACCAATTAGGGGTTGCGTTCGAGGTACGAGAACGCAATTACGTATTGTTTCGGTTATTTCAATTCCAAGAAGGAAATGCACTTGTCAGACCTGCACAATCAGTTTATCGTCTAAAATACCTTTCTTTACTTTTACTGACTGCAATACAAGCAATCATTTTACTATTGAAAAACGTATAACCATAGAATACAAATGAGACAAGACTTACCCTTTGATATTTGAAGAATGTGTTGATAGACACAAAACCAAGTCCCATATGGCGAAACACTTGAAACACTTTGGTGGCTGATCCTCCTGAAAGTAGAGTGCTCATACAAAGGAGAAAGTTCCCAGCTGGTATCTTTGAGTTGGGCAACAAGGGCTGGCTGTACCATGTCTGTTCTTTCTGACATTTTTGGTTAATGCAGGTTGTTTTAATAATGACCTCTGTACCATTTTCTCTGGCTTCAACCAGTGGATTATCAGCTTTGCAGATTGTACAAAATCTAAACAGCAGCAGTAATTTTGTCAAGAAGACAATGTGCTTTGGTTCAGATCTTAGGTTTGAACCCTTCAGTGGCAACCTGCAAAAAAATAATCATGTAATAAAAACCTGTACTACCCCATAGCTTTGCAACTTACAAAGCCCTTGAAAATATTACCCTTTGAAGTGTTTGTGAAAGGCAAAAAAAAAAATTAAAGTACTTTAGGGCAGACAATAAAATTAAATATATTTTTTAATTACCAGTACCCTTACACATTAAGCATCCCTTAACTAATTCTAGGGTCTTTTTTGCATTTGCCAGGATTTTTGCCTTTTGTTCACTGGATTCTGAAATGTTACTAAGTATTTAGAGTAAGTCAATAGCAATCAGATCTCAGTGTTCACAGAATTTCAATTTGTCAGCAAAGAAGCACTGAATGACACGTACTTTACAGATAAAAGTTTTCCATTATTTTACTGTAAGCTTGAACTAGAATAGAAAATGTGTTCTTACCTATTGGACTTTTTAGAATCATCTTCATCACTCTCTATCTCAGTGGTTTCAGTCTCCTCTGTCTCTGTTTCATACACTTCCTCCTCCTCATCCTCTTCCATGTCCTCCAACTGCTCTTCAGCTGTCATGCTTTTGTCGTTGCAATCGCTTTGCTGATTGCCTGGCTCCTGATTAGCTGATGCTATGGGCTCAGTAACATCCTTGGTCTCTAAACCAAAAAATAATGGTGCACACATGCATTTAAGTTATGGATTGCTATTTCAAATATTCTAAAGGACCTTGACCATTAGTGGTTTGAGCTACTTTGTATGAATATGAGAACATTTTCTTGGCAACCTGGCACCTAAAATTAGCTTAGTTCAAAATCTCTGGCCTTGTCTATAGTCTCTAATTTTTGGCACCTTCCCTTGTGACGTGTCTCCTCGTTGGATTCCATTTTTGAACCTGCATGTGTATTTTGCTGGGATGGCCAAAATTAGGGACTACTTGCAATAGTAAAAAACTACATTCTTGTGTCTCTTTGCAGCATCATTCCTATTTACAATTCAGATGATATTCATTTTAGTTTCAAAACTTATGCTACCTTTACTTACTTCCACTTCTTCTCCGGTACTTCCGGTTTTCGTTTTTCTGCCTAGAAAGATGCCCTTGAAGCATTCGAATCTTGTTTTGCAAAATTCTGTTCTGATTTTGAAGAACAGAACAGTTGCTGCACTTGTTTTTGGACCCAGCTGGTTCATCATTTCCTGGTGATGGTGCAGCTGTTTCAACTTCTACGGTTTTGCTGGAAGTCGAGCCTTCAGTGGTTGAACGAGCAGAAATCGAACCTTCGGTGATCGAACCTGTAGAAGTTTCACCAATAGAACTAAATTCTATTAGTTCAACTTCTGCTGATTCAGTCACTGAATGCTCAATCGCTGGAGGTTCAACTTCTTCTGGTTGGCTTGTTGTGCTGGAAGCAGGATTCACTGCCGAGGCTGTGCTGCACGTGGCCGTGGCAATTCCAGCCAGTCTCACTCGTTTCTTGCTTGGTTCATCGATGGTATCAGAACCGGTTCTGTGGCTTGACATTGGCACTTTGACTGCCTACAAAGACAATTTCATAACAGGCTTAAAAACAGCAAAGGTAATTTTTCGTCGCATTCTTCAACGACAAATCAACAATAAGTTCAGTATGACAACAAGGATTGATTTATCTCACCATTCTTTTATCTCTTGCGGATAAAGGTTTTTCTTTCACTCCACTGTGTATACTGGTGAATACGCATACTCCGAGCTCGTCCCTTTGTAGCCATTTGTTACTCAGATCTACCTCATTGCCGAACTGGAGTATAAACTGTTCTGGTTTAAAATGGACCGAGCATAAATGGGAATGTACTGATGGTTCCCACTTTGCCCGTTTCAGCTTAACTCAGTCGACCCATCTTTTATGCTGTTTCTGCGCTTCTGGCCTTGTATTGCCGTAAAACGGAAACTGATGCATTGAAATATTTCTCTCCTTGTCCTTGATGTTACCACAATATTATTGGCAGCAACACACCGGGCAGGCATAATTTCTGTTTTTGCACGAATACAACACAGTTTTCACACTTGATTCGTGCCAAAATGAAGGAAATGAGTTCTCGTGTGGTTCCCGAAACTACGTCACACCACGTGACTAGAGCCATGCCCCGCAGAGCTCGGTAGTGAGCCAAACACAGCTCCGCTTTGGTGCGATTTTTGAAATTTCAACAGGCCACAGAAAAAAGAATATTTAACCAAATCGATTTATTTTTTTCGCAGAACAACTAAATTAACATGGACATTTCAACTAGGCGAATAAAAAATTTCGGGTTAGGTGCACTTTAAGCAAAATATCTTTCACACATTCTATTCGTAGACAACCGGGTTCTGCCATAATAAAGTTTTTGAAAACATTCGAACTTAGATGTTTTAGTGCGTTGTTTTTCTAGACATCTAGGATAGAATGGAAGAAATAATACAAGGAATAATACAAGAAACAAGGACTTTTAACAATTCAGATTTAAAGCTTCAACATATGAATCGTAGGCGAACTGACATGTAAGATGTAGGCGAATCGACTTTAGTCGTAGGCGAACAGACCGTGGGCGAAACAACCCGTAGGCAAAACGACCGGATACCGACAACGAGAATCCTATTACTTGAACCGAAGATTGACTTGAAAATTGAACTGTTGGTTCGACAATAGTGTGTTAAGAAAGGCTCAGCTAAATTCCCAACTTCTATTAACCACTTCAACTGTTTTCAACTTAAAATGAATTTCTTACTGCTACATTCAACAACAATTTTGTTGGGATTCATTCGATTAGAAGAGGGGAAGGCGACTTTTGATGACTTTGTTCAAGTGGACCCTCATACCACTGGCAAAGATGGGACCGACCACGCGAAATATCAGAAGCCCTGGCTTGAATACACGATCCAGTTTTTTTTATTTTCAGTCCCAGCTTTGGAACAATCTTAAGCTTATGTGAAGAACCTTAGAAGAGAATAAGGTTACATGTAATGCACTTATCAATTGAAAGCCCGACCCCCCCAGGGCTCAAAGTTTAAATTTCAGTTTGGGAGCACTTGTGCTACCAGATGTAAATTTTTAGGCGCATTGCCAAAATTTTAGGCACACAGCTGAAAATTTTAGGAGCACAGATTGTAATGTTGGGAGCATCTATTTCAAAAGAAAAAGTAAAAAGCTAAACAGTGCCACGTTTTACTTTTATTTCAGTCCTGTGATTGATAAAACACAGCTGATTTGCTACGCAGTAATACCGTTGTGGTTTTTAATGCTAATTTCTCTTTTTGACAGTACAGTTGTGACTAAAGAAAACTTACACGTGAAAAAAATTCAAAACTGACAACAACGAGTGTGTCGAACGAGAATGAAAATTAATCTTTCATGAATTTGTTAAATGTGCAATGACTTACATGTAACTGGAATGTGACTTAAAATTTTCTTACCTGGGAAAAAAGGCTCTTAATCCGCACTGTTTTTGTTTTGATTGACCTTAAAACTGAACGTTCGACATGATCGTCCATTGCGCAAAAAGCGCGTGTTTCATTCGTAGCATATAAGCTCATATATTTGCATGTTTCAGCGGTGTTTATTACAAAACAGAGGAGTCGGGGACGGAGTGAAACATCCAAACGAAAAAGAAAATTCGAGTTCGTGGAATCCATTGAGAGAAAAGACCAACATATTTTAAACATACCGGTATACCATCTTTCTAGTTCGAGTACGTAAGTTTAGTTGGAAGCAAGTCAGTCGCACCGTACTTTGGGTTTTATGGCGCACAGGTGCGATTACACATGAATTTTTAGGCGCACAACCAAAAATCCAGTTGCATATGTGACCAGTTAGTCGTTAACTTTGAGCCCTGCCCCCCAACCCCGGGCCAAGGTGGGGATTTGACTTGACATCATTACAAATCTTAGCAAACTCCCACCCTACTGGGGCATATTGACTGGTAAAACCCCCATCCAGGTGGGGAAACCTTTTTAATTCCCTGACTGACTTTATTAACATTTCATTCGAATTTTCAACTTCTTGATTGACAAATTTATTAGAGCAAAAAGCAAATATGATAACAGACCAAGATACAAATATGATATATCGTGGATACCGGTATGCATCAGGGAGCCAAAGTACAGGATGGGCAGAACCACTCCCCAACCAAGACCTCTTTTACATTTTATATTTTGACTTAAAGAATGAGGAAATATAGAACTTCAGAAACCACATGGGTTTAACACTAGAGGTTAAACTAGCTCTGTCACGAAATTTACCAAAATGTAGGCTGTGGGAACTGCCACTAAATTGAGTGAAACATAAAAATAACCGCTTAAGAGATTAAAAGATGGTATAAATGACTCAGCAAATACAAAAGAAGGTACAGATGGGAAAACATGAAGAAGATTATTGTGGTTTTTGAAAACTTGTTAACCTAACAGTTTTTCAAAGTTCACTGTTTTTGTTCGTAACGCTTGATATGCTTGGGAGAAACATCCGTTTGAAACGAAGCTTTGATTTCTTCATTTCTTTGCCAACGTAACGTTCAAAAGCGAATAGGGACCACGTAACTGGCAATATATTAACAAAATGAACCACATAGCCGTGACACAGCACCTTTTATAATAAGTAGAGGAGCGTGTATCTGCATTGTTTGAGAAGTTTTGAATCCAGTCAACGAACTATGAAAGCTCAAGGCAAAATCGCAAAGGATTAATCTCAGTAAAGAAATGAAAGGAAAAACAATTAGGAAACTTACCTTTCAAAGCCAGATAACTTCAAAGCATGTACGGCCGAGCAATACATCCAATACATCAAAATACCAGTGATCACGTGAAGAAATTACCGTGAGGAAACTAGGCACGAGTCAAATCCCCGCCTCGCTCCCCGACTGCCATATGAAAGCAAATCCTGAGAAATCCCCCACCCCCACGGGCTAACCATGACTTCAATTATCATAAAAATCCCCCACATAGCCCCACATAGGCCCCGGGTTGGGGGGGGGGGGGGGGGGGGGGTTTCAATTGAGCCACCCTCGAGCTTTGCCTTCGCTAGCCTGAATGACCTCAGAATGGGAGAGAGAGAACGTCTTCATTTTGACCTTGGGATTAATCTGCGATTAGACGTTTTTTTCCTTTTGAGACGAGACGGGTAAAAAAGACATATGGAGAGGGAAGACACGATCACGGTCGAATCACAGGCAACGTTTAGGGTACAGGCAGTGCACTTACGTGACAAAATAGATCTAATTGATATGCGAGGAAGCACAATGGGTTCTTTAAGGCTTTTTCTTTATAGCATGACACTTTAGAACAATCAATGATGGTGGCCTTGCGAGCAGCTCTGTTGTTCG
>BOPM01000248.1:60526-70888 GCA_022179025.1 Porites australiensis
CCTCCTCTAAAAGGCCAAAAGGGGCTGTTAAAAGGTATGTTTCTTTAAGTGTGTTATGAAGGTACCTTCTGTTTTCACCAGTTCCTTCTCCCTTTTTCTTTCCTTTTTCTCTCTTGAAGGTTCTTCTATGACAGGAACAAAAAATAAAAATGATTACGTTTTGAACAGCTATTTGACTTTGTGCTTACTTTGTAAATTGTTAAAAATCTGTTGATTGATTACCTTCATCTACCGAAGTAAGGACATGTTTGATCAGGATACTACGCATAATGGTGATGCCGCTACACCAGTCCACTTTTTGTGAACTTTGAACAACCGTTTCCATTGATATCGGCCAATTTTATCGAAAAAAGAAAGTCACGTTCTGTTAGAGGTCATACACATTTATGTAAATCAATATATGAATTTCACAAAGGCTACAAGTGGAACTCCTGTTAAATGCTAATTATTTACTTGATATAATAGCCTTTAACCATTGAAATCGGAATAAATACAGTGAAACGAAAAATAAAAACTCAAGCCCTCTATCTAAGAAAAATTATCCACTGATCCCTCGCTCAAATGAGTCGATATGCGAGCACGTGTAGTCGTCATTAGCTAACTTTCAAAAAGCTAGTACTAGTCCGTAGATGTCCTATTTGGGCATCTGTAAGTTGACTCATTTTGATGTATTGCTCTGTAACAGAACGACAGCATCGGATTCTCATTTGATTATGATTTCTTTGTCTGTGTAAGTGTTCGATTTGTAAGGGTTTACGAACGCACGCCCGATGCTCCGCTATAAGAATAAAGTACCTTCAGCTTTTTCCAGTTCTTCAACCCTTTTTGTTTTCTTCTTCTCTGGTAAAGAAGGTTGTTCTATGAAAACAACAACAATGATAATGAAGGACTCGAGTTAATGCTTATTAGTTTTGAAGTTTTAATTTATCAAGAAAGTATTCTCTTTGGTTAGCAGTTTGTTAGGTGAGAGAACTGAACAGTCGTCTGGGCGAGGGCTTGAATGAAATATAGTCCCCTTCGAAAAAAGCCTTTCTTGAGTAGGAAACGTTTTGGGGCAACAAATGAGAATTTGTACTTTGATACCACGGCTTTAAGGGATATTCACCCCTTTTTGCTTTATTTTTTTTTACTAGAATCATCTTTGAAATAATTAATGTACTTTTGTTGGGCTTAAAACAAAGAATTTATTAAATTCGTCATAAAAATAATGGGCGATGGCGGGTATTTGCTCCGAAGGTTAAACATTAACGCTGCGCGCTACGAGAACAATAGAATGCAGAATCCTTACAGACTAAAACAGACGGTGACATAGTGCGTACTACAAAAACGAGAAGACCCTAAGGACGACGTTGCTTAAGAACCTTTTAATCGGTTTTTATTTTATCCTGTCTTGGTGTGTACCTTCATTCACTTCCGCCACTACCTTCTGCTTTTTTCTTTTTCGTTTTTCTTTTGGAGTTTCGTCTATGAAGGCAAAGAGCAAAGATGGATTTCACCTTATGCTCATCAGTTTCTAAAACCTGTTAAATATACCCCCCACCCCATTTTAAAGTCATAGATTTCAGCTACAACGATGGATAGTAGGCCTGTCTGTAGTGAAACTTACGCCGAAAAGAAAAACCAAAGTAGTAATGTTCGATTCAATTGCCCTCACTTAACTCCGGTTTTGTGGGTATCTTGAATATTGTATCAGCTTCTCAGAAAGGGACTCTGTATTTAATCAAAAGGCAGCGTCCATTTATATCATTATTATCTGTTTATGAGAAACTCCTTTGATTACTGAATCTGTGATGTGCAGAAGAAAAAAGAGCCAATTTTCTTTTCATATTTATGGATTAACCCTCGGACGTACAGGGGAGGGAGGGGAGGGTGGTTGCCATCCCCTAAGGTTTTTCTGATTTCTTTTCCAACGCAATAAAACATCAGCACCTGAAGTTTTCTGTAGCTGTTCGTTTATCCATCGCGCACATTTTAAGACACGTTTATTGATGGCGGGTTACTATAGTTACAATATATGACGTCATAAATGGCAGGTGGTCAAGCCACTTTTGAGTGAAACTGCATGGTTTTTCACCTTCTTTCAGGAATAAAAGTAAACCTTGTGGATAAAATCATGCAGAGTAATTATTTGTGTTATTTTACATGTTAAGCCCAAAAAATTATTAATTCTCACTGTTTTTACCTGATTTCTAATGCTTGATAAAATCCAAGATGGTGGCCAAGATAGCGGCCATGTTTGGTTACGTCACAGACCTTCAGCAGCTTCACCCCCCATAAAATATACCTCATCTTGTAGAGAAGGTCAAAGGCTTTCCACTGAAGGTAAAATCGTTTCGAAATATTGCAACATATCAAAAAGCCAAGGGGGAGGGGGGTGATGGAGCCCCCTTCTTGTACCACAGTGGGGGTATGACTTTGCGTGAACGTCCGAGGGTTAAAACAAACAGAAAGCCTTAAAGCGTACCTTCAGTCATCTCCTGTGCTTTGTGTTTTTTTCTTTTCTTTTTCTTCTCGGATGGTTCTTCTACATCTAAATACAGGAAAAAAACCGCATTGCGGGATTTCATTCTTTCGGCATCACTATCGAAGACCTGTACGATAAACCGCAGTCATTAGTACAAAGGCCTACACTAAGCCCACTCCTACTATGGAGGTATGATGCACTCTTTTCAAACCTCTCCTCTCCTCTCTAATGACTCTTTGAATAAACCCTTTCTTTTATGAACGAAACAAAAATTCAGCCGCTTTCTGTTACAAGGTGTTGATGGTTATGTGGTAGCTAACAGAACGTTCTGGTTTTGCAACTTATTCACGTTTTAAATAAAGTCACGTTCTGTTAAATGTGTGGTTCTATAAGTGTGTTATGAAGGTACCTTCTGTGTTCAACAGTTCTTTTTCCCTTTTTCTTTCCTTTTTCTCTCTTGAAGGTTCTTCTATGAAAGAAACATCGAATAAAATTATTGCGTTACGAACAGTTACTTGACTTTGTGCTTAATTTGCCAATTTCTGAAAATCTGTTTTACTAATAACTCCGCATAACCTTTAAAAAATTAATATCTACATCTACTAAAGTAAGGACATGTTTGATCATGATACCAAGTATAATCGTGATACCGCTACACCAGTCCACTCTCTGTGAACTTTGAACAACCCGTTTCCATTGATATCGGCCAATTATATCGAACAAAGAAGTCACGTTCCGTTAGAGGAATTTAGCAAAAGCTACAAGTGGAGCTCCTGTTAAATGCTAACCAGTTACTTGATACAATAGCCTTTAACCATTGCAATCGGAATAAATACCTTTGAAACAAAAACCAAAATCTTAAGCCCTCTATCTAAGACAAATTATCCACTGATCCCTCGCTCAAATGAGTCGATTTGCGGGCACGTCTAGTCGTCATTAGCTAACTTTCAAAAAGCTAGTAGACCTAAGACGGCGATTCGGTCACGTGATACTAGTCCGTAGATATCCTATTTGGGCATCTGTAAGTTGACTCATTTTGATGTATTGCTCTGTAACAGAACGACAGCATCGGATTCTCATTTGATTATGATTTCTTTGTCTGTGTAAGTGTTCGATTTGTAAGGGTTTACGAGCGCACGCCCGGTGCTCCGCTATAAGAATAAAGTACCTTCAGCTTTTTCCAGTTCTTCATCCCTTTTTGTTTTCTTCTTCTCTGGTAAAGAAGGGTCCTCTATGAAAACAACAACAATGGTAATAAAAGACTCGAGTTAATGCTTATTAGTTTTCAAGTTTTAATTTATCAAGAAAGTATTCTCTTTGGTTAGCAGTTTGTTAGGTAACAGAACTGAACGGTCGGCTTGGCGACGGCCTGAATGAAATATAGGCCCCTCCGAAAAAAGCCATATTATTCTCAAATTGAGTACTTCGTGTAAACCTTACTTTTGCATTACCTTTTGTGCATGATTTGCAAGTGCAATACGTCAGTTGTCAAAAATTTGCGTGCAAACGCTGTTGTGCTAGTCTAGTGCTAACGTTCAACGTTAGCTAAAGTATGCTTATTTGTCTTTTTAATACTTTCGGGAGTTTGGCAACGAGAGAAGTGAGTTGGAAGGACTCTTTAATAAGAGACAACAGGTTCTAGTGCAAGCCTCCTATACATACTATGCAAAGTCATTTGCATATATGAATAAACTGCCCTGGAGATATGTAAATCATGACAAAAAAGGATGGCTCTGGTTCCACCCCGGCAGACCCCCTGGCACTATACTCTTGGCTTTGCATGCCTAATCTTGTCAAAAAATGGTAACTTTGATACATTCCTGAGCGTCGCGAATCCTCTACTTCGCGCTCCGCCGAAGTAACTATTTCGAGAAAGGTTGTCGGAAAAAATGTGCATGCGACAACCCCGAAAGGTACTATGGGATATGAACAATACACTGTTCCCGACACTGAGCTGTCGAACGTACTTTTGTTGCTTTCCTTCAGCACTCGCAAACGTAAGTCCCTCTTGTGACATTATTTCAAATTTCTAATCTCTGAAGAACAGCGAACTCAAAACTATCCACAATACCTGTCGCGGGCACTTTTTCCGACAACCTTCCTCGAAATAGCTGGATGTTGACAAAATTTGTTGACAATAGCTTGCTACAGTTACGACCCAACATCATACAGGGTTTTCATTACAATCAAACCAGGTCAAGCGTTCCCGTCACTAGTAGCATACTAATGAATTCATTAATGGAAAAATGATTTCGTTTGTTGATTCAATAATCCCTTCATAAAATGAATAATCCAACAGTCAAATTGGACCTCGATTCAATAATTAAACGTTGATTTGGTTTATGAACAAAATCTACCTGATCTTTATTCTTGTCTGTTGAGTTCAATCGTATTTGCTTCCCTTTTCCTGCCGTTTAAGCCTGGTTTCCATATGATCGTCCGGATCGTCCCGATCGTACCAGTCGTCTCAAAAAATGTTCAGACGATCGGGACGATCATAGGGAAACGCTACCCAGACGATCGCAAACGACCCGGACGACTGAGACGACCTCGATCGCTTGGATAGAGTCGAGTTCTATCCGGACTATCGGGACGATCATGTAAATTTTGAAGCGATCATAGGGAAACGTTCTCAGACGACTGAGACGATCGAAGGCTATCCCAGAAGTCATCAATTTTATTCCAGTAATCGAGAATAAATTCGGCCCGGATGGCGCTGAAGCCGAAAAAATAATGCACAAATGTTCGCAGCGCGTATGGGGGTTATTTGAAATTAGAGAAAGTCCGTGACATCAATTTTTCAAAGAGATACTGTCTTCGGGGAACTCTTCTAGCTTCTCAATGCCGCAAAATCAAGAGAAAAAGCAGATACCAAGGTACGAGGTTCGCTTTACGAATAAAAATCATCCGTTTATGTGGCTTGTTTGCAAAACACGCAAAAATTCTATTGTCCGACCAAGAGCCATCGCTGACGACCCCGCGTCACTTGCCTTTGAGGCGATCGAGACGATCATATGGAAACTACCAATCGCCCCAGTCGTCCGGATCGTCTCGAACTATTTTGAAACGACTGGGGCGATCGGGACGATCATATGGAAACTAGGCTTTACTACTGCGTTTTAATTGACTTTAATCAAAATAACAGCAGACCGCAAACGCAAAGAAACTGACAAAGTCCGGGGATCGAAATCCACCAATCACCGCACATACACTGACGTTAGTTTGACTATCGTGTTTTCTAAGAGGTCAGGTCCGTTGCAGTGATTACTGGAAGCAAAATGGCGTACATGTAACAGTTTGTTTGGGTTTGAACTTCAGAACCCGCCCGCACTCGACTCTTAGAAAAAAAGAAGAAGAAAAAAGTGTAGTTTTTCAAAAAACAGTAATCGAATCAACATTCGATTAAGGAATCGAGGCTAAATATGAATGTTGGATTATTCATTTTATGAATGGATTATTGAATCAACAAACGAAATCATTTTTCCGTTAGTGAATTTATTAGTTCGTTAGCGACGGGAACGCTTCACCTGGTTTGACTGTAAGTTTTAGAGTAGACAGCTAGGATGCAAAAGTAGGCGGCTTAGCAATCGAGTATTGCAGGCAATTTCAGGCTTTCATTCCCTGTTTTACTACCCTGCGAGCAGAGGCTACATTTTCGCGGTATGAGCTGGCGTGCGAAAAGTAGCCTCTGCCGACAACCGTTCAATTTTCTATCGTGCATGCGCAAAATTCGTCGCGGGAATCAAATTTGGGAAAACTACTTGCGAACAACTCTCCTCGAGCTTTTGTTTTGTTTTTCTGCTTCGCCCCCTCTAGTTACGAAGTTTTCGTTTCAAAAAACGGTAGTTTCATGACCATTTAAGCAGTTAACTTAGGGTGCAAATAAGCTTTCAAAAATTTTCTTATTTTTAATCTATAAGAAGCTTAAGCTTAAAAAGTAAACCATAGTTGTGCTCAAATGAAAAATGAAATTCGGCGACGACGCTACACAGAAGTGATGCTTGAAATAAATTGGATGCTGTAGTCTTACGATTGTGTTTTAAACTAATGTTATGAATGAACATAGACAAAACAGTAGTCAGAGAAATTATTTATCGAAAAATTTTATTCGAAAACCCATAATTTTATCCTTAAAAACAATTCGCGTAATACTAACTCAGGACTAACTGGATCGTGGATCATTTCACGCAAGTAAAAGCGGCCAAAGACATCAAATGTCAACGCCAAAATCCGTCTCAAGTCGTATAAAACATCTATGAAACAACTATAAATACTTAACTTTCCATTTAAAAACGGAAATTCCTCGACCATTAATGTGCAAGTTGTACCTGAAAATTCTTTAAAAATTTTGCCGCTTTGGTTTCGTTTCACAACAGGACAACCGTTGCACCGTGAAGAAGCCAACCAGGTTGAAGTCCTTGAGGGCGAATCAGTGTTCAGCTAAAAGTTTTTTTCTGCTTTTTCCACTAAAAAAAATGTTATCGATGATTCTCTTGAACATTCCGGTTGCCATCTGTGTCTTAAAACAGTGAATTTAGCCTTGCATTGAGAGGCGACACAACAAAAATCACCGCAGTACCATATGATATATTAACGATCTTTACACGGTCCTGTAAGAAGCACCGGCAGCAGCTTGTTTTGGTGTTCCGACAGCTTTAAAATACAGAGCTTATTCAAGTTGTTGACGACGCTCTTTCAAATACATAAAGGGAAGTCAGTTTTGAACTTTTCCTGTTTGCTACGTTTGAGCTGCGTTGATCCGCGTTCGTATGCGAGAATTTGGTGGGAAGGATGCATGAAGGTGCAATAATGGTCAGCGTTCATTCTCTGACGCAAAACTCACGCAATGCTCTAAACCGGTCAAGAACAAGAAAAAACCCGTTTCTTTAATTTATTCGTCCAGATTTCTGGACAGATCTGAACGGTTGTCGGCAGAGGCTACTTTCGCACGCCAGCTCATACCGCGAAAATGTAGCCTCTGCTCGCAGGGTACTGTTTTACCCCCTTTCCCCCAAAATTACAGGGTTCAAACCTCAAACTAGCCGGTTTTTTAGCGGGTTTCCGGCACTTAATGAGGACCCTTTCATAACAAGCAAATAATCGGTATCTTGGGCGTCGTTTAAGCCCGAGTGAGAAGCCAGGGGCCGGCCAGGGGGGTCGTTTTTCGAAAGTCCCGATAACTAACGGGCCCGAAAAGCAGTTTTCGTTTACATTAAAGATCGAAGTTTCAACAGGTTTGTTTGTTTGTTTATAATATAACTATCAGTGAACAAAACAAAGTGTACTGGTCCCTAAGCTAGGAACCGCGCTTTTGTTGTCTAGATTTTGATCTGAATATTGATTTCGGGCCCGTAAAGGTAATCGGGGCTTAGAGAAAAGGACCCCAGCTTCTCAAAAATTCCGTTGATTTTACGAACACGTAAAGATCGATAGTTTAAATAGAAACTTTTAAATAAGCAGACTGGTTTGTCTACCTACATAACTGAAACGTTCTCAGGATTTTACAGAAACTACAGTTTTCAGCCTCTCAGCAAATATGCATCAGTCAGTTCCAGCTGCGCTCCGCCCCCGCCCCCCCCCCGGCTGACCCCCGGTCGTTAGCATTTTTTTGCCTAGGATGGCAAATTCCCGGGGGTAGGGACTCTTGAGCTGTCAAATCCCCCGGGGTGGGGACGAAAAAAGAGGGCAAATGCCCCGTACTCCGTCAACACTGCAAGATTTTTCATTGATCGCACAGTCGAGTAGTGCCATTTTAAGCCCTTTTATGTGCGATTTTTTGTTTCAACTAACGCTTTCCTTTGTAGTAGTACTACTCTAATTAAGACTTCACGCTGTGACGACACCAGTTTATGGTTTTAGTACGTTTAGTATTGTTATAAAATTATTGACATTAAAATTAATAGTGCGCTGTAAAGTTAACTGCTATGAATAGTTTTATAAATATGAAAGGATCGATGTTCTTCAAATAACATCAAGAGAAACTGTTAGTAATTCAACAACCCAAAAAATGTTGATTCACGTCGATAGCTCCCGAGTTTCGCTATGTAATTCTGGCTTGATAAGCAATGAAGAAATGCATACATAAAATCGAGATCATGCCCGGCTTTTCAAACTTCTTCAATTTTTTCCCGTCCTTGATAAATGAGCCAATCTGCTTGTTTTTCCAGTAAAATCCCCTGTGTAGTTATATTCTGATAGGAAACCACGTGTATGTCAAAAGCTCTGGGTTGGCCCCGGGGTTGACAAATACCCGGCCCCCGGGGCAGCACAAAATTTACAAATGCCCCACCCGCGGGACTGACAAGGCGGGCAAATGCCCCGTAGTAGCCCGGGGGAGGCTGGGCGCAGCTGGAATTGAATGATGCATTATATAGTTATTTAACACTGGCCGAAAGTTTATTGCACTAACCATCTTCAATGGATAACTGAAATGTTTGGTTCGCAGGTGTTCTTCTTGGTTCCTCAGGTTCACTTTTAATAGAGGTTTCTGTTGGTTGTTTCGTTGCTGGCTGCTCCGAATGTGTGCTCAATAAATTCTCAGCGGTCTTTGCAGCAACCTTATGATCAAATACCGTTGTGTGTTCAACAGAAGCTGGATTTCTCCACGCGCCTGTTCCAGCATTCTTAACAGCAGGGATCATTTGCACTCCGTCAGTACTGCATTCGGCTTCATCAAAAGGTTCACCTCTTAAAGCTTTACCCAAGCTCGTTTTACCCACACGGTCCTGTCTAGCCTGCGAAGCGCAGACGCATTTCCGGTCGTCGCTTCTCTACCTCCGAAAAATAGCGTCTGCGAACCCGAGCAGCAAAACGATTTCCATGACGTGAACCTTTTGTTTTGATGTTGGCCAATCAGACCAAAGGATAGAATACAGCTCGCGTGCCCCCTCGCGACCTCGCGCACTAGCGTGTCTTGGATTTTGGCGAGAGTTACCAAACACGCTTTGGAACGTGAATTTCACGACTATAACAAGGTTTCCTGCGACGTTGAATGATGACTTCTTTATGAAGCAACGGCTTCTCAAGCTATGTATGTGATATGGGCCGTTTAATTTCGCTTCATAAAATATGGTAGTACGTGACATAAACAAAACGTGGACAAAATAATCGCTACAGCGAAAGGAAAATAAAATAGCTTAATGACATCACGCTCAGACGGGCGATTTATTTCAATTTAACCAGCGCTGACAAAAGGTGGTGAATCGATCCTACAGACACAGACACATCCTTGACTGATTCAGAAATCTCTTATAATCGCTCGTTAATAATTCAAAATCCCAAAAGTATCGCCACAAGACAATGATCTGAGGGCCGAACCCAGCGTGAAAAAAATATATACAACAGTAAATTGATCATAGTCATGATGACATTTCAGCTACGACGCTTCGACTCATCTTATAAAAAGCTATGGAAGTTAAAACTTTGAAAAGAACATGTATTTAATGAAATATAAGAGCAAATATAAAATGCTTTCGATCTGATCAAAGTTCTGTCTGAAACAAGAAGCAACCACGCATGGGAAATCAATTACCAAATGTCCTAGCTTTCAAGATAATTAAAGATACTAAAAAATATCTGTAGCGGCAAGCAACAAACTATCGAAGAGTTCTCCAAAGCATACTTTCCTGCGAGGAACCAGAAAGGAACAGAAGCAACAAACGGCATGATGCGTCTACTGTCGTTAGGACATTTATCTTTTCAAATGTGATCAAAACAACTAGGTGTGATAAATCATTAGACTGTTCACAGTCCTCTATTTTTCCGTAAGATCATCGAGATCGAGCGCTTTCTGTTACGGGCTGCCAACTTGCATAAGTGTTAAAACTACTTAGGGGGCGGGGGCGGATAGGAGGAAGCGAGAAAAATAGAGGGACTGTAATAACATCACTGCAGCTCGC
>BOPM01000248.1:84755-98654 GCA_022179025.1 Porites australiensis
CTTTTACAAATAAGATTTGTTGGGATATAGTTTTACATGTTCACGAAAAATCTAAAAACAAGGTTGAAAAGGACAAGAAAAATTTGTCTACCTTTAACGAAGTTTTAGCAAATAATATTTCACAATCCACCGCCTCGATCTCAATAAGTATTAGGGGAAGTCAATTGTGCTATCCAGGGGATAGACATTTATCCGGTGGATAGCGTTACCCACCTTTTGAACGACTGGGGCTAGAAGGTCATACGTTCAACTCCTTTCAGGAGTACTCAGATTTTTCTTTCGAGACAAATGTGTTACTCACTTCAAAACTCTTCCATATGGAGGGGGGCAAAAGGGGGTCCTAACAGCGCAAAAACTGCACAGATATATGTATAAACCGCACAGCATAACATAAGAAAACTGCAAACCGCATTGAAATTACACAAATTTATAAATACCGCAAACTGCTTGGTTCTGTTGACTGACAGTGGCTTGAGACACTATTGGCATTTGTTGCATAGGATTCTGCATGGCATGCTGCATATTCTGTGAAACGCCACTTGGCATGCCTTGTACATTCCCTGCTGCATGGGGTTCTGCATTTCTTGTTGCAGTCCTTGTTGCACACCAGGAGACATTCCCTGCTGTTGCTGCTGTTGTTGTAATCGGTATTTAACAAGCGCTTGCGTCAACTGAGGATGTTGCTTCAGAATTTGAAATAGAAGAACTAGCAGATATGCGATCCTATGACTTAAAGATAGAAGATGGGAGAGTCCTCCGCAGAAACCAAAAACATCTCTGCAGGAGCAGAGAGCCATTGTACAGCTCACAACCTAGAGAGGCTGCTGTAGCCCTGCAACCCCGGATTTGGCAGCCTCTCCAGAGAAACTCCAAGGACCTCAGCCAATAGAGGGTCGGTCAGTCATTCCCAACAGTGCCAGCTCAAGCAGACCAGTCTAAACAGCTGACCAAAACCCCTGTTGCACTACCTAGCAAGGCCCAACCTCTATGCACAACACTTAACAACTCTCAGCTAGTTGAAAATAGGATCACTAGAGCTGCAGCCCGTTTTTCGAAAGTCCTGGTAACTTTCGGGCCCGAAATCAAATATTCAAATCAAAATATAAAGAATAAGGGCACCGGTCCTGCCCAGCAAACTACTTCATTTTGTTTCACTAACTGACAGTTTTATGTTAGATGCAAAACTATTGAAACCTCTATCTTGCATGTAAACAACAAGAGCTTTAATTATCGGGGCGTTCGAGAAACGGGCCCCAGGTTGGTTGTCAAAGCCACCTGCCTATTTGAAGGACCATGCTTGACTACACCTGATGATTACAGGAGACAGTTAAAAAAATTGTTTTTTTTCTCTTTCTTTTTCTTGCTTAGACATTGAACACTTTGTCTTTTGAAACAGCTGACTTTCTTTGTTCAAAGTGTTCTGCGTTCAGTGCTTTGGCTGAAGTTGTTGGGCTTTCACTGGTTATTAAGTGCCCATTGTGCAATGAAGTTTTTTTAATTTTCATTTTTGTTAAAAAAAAGAAAGAAGGAAAGGTGTCATGGTAGGCTTGTGGTTGTAAGCCACGTGACCTAAAAAACAGGCTCTTTTGTAGTAGCTTTGAGGCGGCCTTTAAAGATTGAGTTTGTCCTTATTAAGTGTTTGAGACTGCTGTTGTTACACTAATCATAAAATTTTGCAGAGTCTCTGAGAGCTTTGATGTTGTTGAGAATTTAATTACAACAAGTGTCCTCTGTGAAAAGTCAGTCTCCAGAAAAATGCATAATTTTCTTCCTGGTAGACCTTCTTTGTTGCATGTGACCACATGGAAATTTTGTAGTTTCCAAATACTTCTTGCACACAATCAACAGTAACCTAAGATCAGGCCAAATTTTAGCGGTTCTCATACATTTTCTCTAACAACTACCGCTGAAATTGGGCCTGATACAAAGGGCGCTTTCCATTTAAGAAAAAAACCCGGAAATTTCGGTGGTAGCAAAAGTGGAATTTCCGATCGGTAAAAAGTTGTTCCATTTGGTCGTAAACCCCGGTACGTGGCCGGGTGCCCGACCGTGGACCTGGAACTAGTACAAACTACAAGAAACGTCAATGCAACACGACATTCCGTTCGGAAATTCCAACCGGGAAAACGGGACCACCTTTTTAGATTTTCCACTTTTTCTGGGAATTTTCCAGTGGGACGAACCGACGAAACGTGTTCCATTTACCGCCGAACCGGAAATTCCGGAAATTTTGACTAAATGGAAAGCGCCCAAACTCTCTCACGTTTGTGCTCGTTACGGCCAGATTTTGGCCATAACGCTGATTGGCTGTTAGAACAATGCCACAAGATCTGATTGGCTGTCGGAAACGCCGGAAGTTGAAAGCGCTTATTCCTTGCGCGGTTGTTTTCGTGAATGATCCGTCATCGGCGGGAGAGAAGGATCGATTTTGCTGTCTTTTTTATTGTTTTATAGTCTTATAGTGGGAAAATATGCCTTAATATGTGCCATGGAAATTCAGAAAATTCATATGGTTGTTCATATCTTCTCATGATTTGCTTTATTTATCGAACTAATGTGAGTGTACCGCGGAGTTGAATCCCTCTGCAAGTTGTTGACCGCTAACAAGGTGCCTTTTGATTTATCAACAAACGAGTGCAAATCAAAATACCGTCCATCTAAAAACTGGTTTCATCTGAAAGTTTAGCCGGGAATGACTTCTCTGAACGGGTACAGGGTACGCAAGCGGGGGCTCACTGCAAAAGAAACCTCAATCGCCAACTGTGAAGTATTAGCTAGACAAAAAATATCGCATCACTGTTCAAGGAATTTTTGTAGGTAACAGACTGGTTTTTTGCCTTCGCTTTTAAAAAATATAAACCAGAAAAACTGGTGTCCTCGCTCGTTGGCTGTTTGCTTTTTTTTTTAAAGATTTATGTACTGAAAATCGGGGAAAATTGCGGAGGAAAATATTAAGGCAACAGAAAAATAGGAATTTCAGTATTTTAAATTCGCACGCGCCGTAGAACATCGTGTCGCCGTCTTTTCAAAAACTTTTTACCTTCTACGTCAACAGAAATAACCTTCGAGATCTCCCTTTCATGTAATTTTGCAAGAAGTTACATGTGATTGTGCTGACTGTTTTATTTTTAGCTAAAAGAATTGACAGATAAAAGCTATTTTTTAACTCAGCCAGTCTGCATTTTTCCCACGCGTGAAAAATTTGCATACGAGAAAAACAAGCAACGGAAGTAATTTTGGTTGGCTGATTCGGCAAATGTCAATCAATCAAAAAAGTGGGCGGCAGACGTTTCGAGGAAGGTTTATATCATGCTCTTTTTTCGTTTCGCTTTGCCCGCCGGAATGTAATTTTCAAAGCGAAACGAAAATAGAGCCTGATCCCAGGTTAAATCAACAGCCACCAAGATGTTTTGTTAGGCTGGTACAAGATTTTGAGTGATAAATGATCTTACCATAACTTTATCTAGTAGTGAATGTTACTATTCTTTGCTAATGCATTTTCATGCACACCACAAAAAAACAACATTTAAACAAAGGACAATATTTAATCACTAGTGCATTCCAGGGAAAGTACATATCAGTAAAGCTTACCAGCTAATCCAAGCCTTTGTGTGCTTCTTTTAATCCCTGGTTTTCTTTCATGCCTGTACAAAAAATGAAAATAAAAAGAAAATATAACTCAAGAATTGTTTTAGAGATTTATGCGGTGGATAGCGTTATCCACCTTTTGAACAACTGGGGCCAGAAGGTCATAGGTTCAACTCCTTGAATTCAGGAGTATACTCAGATTTTTCTTTCAAGACAAATGTGTTACTCACTTCAAAACTCTTCCATCTGAAGGGGGGTAAAAGGGAGATACGAACACCACAAAAACCGCACAGATACACGTATTAACACAGCACAGAATAATATCTGAAAACCACATTGAAATTACCCAAAAATTTCTAAATACCGCAATACCGCAAATTAAAATAAAAATTTCCACAAAACCACACCAAAATCGAGCAAAACCGCATCACCGCAAACCATTATGCCACCCTCCATCTGGCATGCAGTATACTTTTATAATATCCAGAAATTTCACCAGCCATTAAAAGTGAAAGTTTTCGTCTAACCTGCACCTGTTAATTTTAATGGTCAGTTCCATAAACTAACATTCAGTGAGTGGAGCCGCACAGTCCAATACAAAGAGTGATGAGCGAGCAAAGATAAACACGTAATCAACATTTGTGCTCTTGTCGTACAAAAGGGCGATTATCAGGGGCACCCAACGGCAATTTTCGGGAACATATCTGTTCGGAAGACGATTTGAAAACTAGAATTTTCGGAACATTTGTTGCAAAATTTCTTGCTTGCCTGCCTCTCCTAGAATTTTCGAACATCTACAAAATGGTATAACTACCAACTTTAAACGGCTATTTACCCTGAAAAAGGCCACCTTCGGGAACCTTTTCCTGGCTGAAATTTTCGAAAAGGTAAGTTTTGATCCCTATAATTTTCGGATCAATAGACTTTCAGCTAGGAATCCGAACAGATGAAAACTTTTTAGGGGATAAAAATATGCCTATATCTACCGTTTAAATACTAAAATACGTTCACCAATGCTATGTGTAAGTGGTTTTGAACTATATCCTCGTTGGGTGCCCCTGACCAACTAACTTGACCAGATGTTATTATGGTTTAATAAATTATTCATTATTGTATTTTGTTGCTGTTTCTTTCTCAGCTAATCTTTATGGTCTGGAGAAGTTCTGGGCATTCCTCAAATATCACAAAGCAGCAAAGTAAGTGATTTCTATCGTTTGTTTGTCATAAGTGCGTGTTTACGTTGAAACCTTGCATTAAAATACTTGTTATGGTGTAGTTCTTGTTGAGCTTAATCAATGCTTAACAATACTTTGAAAGTCGCCTGTAGGTTTGGTGGAGCTTTCAATGTTACTCCAAGACTGGAAATAAGATCCCTGAAACCTTTTTTACGAACTTCATTCGAAACAATGAAGTATTAAAAATTAGTTTCAGTGTAATCATCGTGATGTATATGTCGTCCCATTCATCCCAAAAACGAGGCGATGGGAAGAAAATGATGGGGTTAATATATGTTTGTTTGTCTTAAAACTTAAAATTTAGGCAGTGTATGACATTTGCAGACTGCAGACCGCAGACTGCAGACTGAAGATCACAGATTGCAGGTTGTAAATTAAATGACACCAAAAATCTTCCTAATAAAGGTGACGTCATCAAAAATATAACATCGTGTGAGAGTGAGAAAGTAGCCTGGGAACAAGGTTGATATTTTTGCGCAAAGTTACACTGGCCTCATTCTCAAGATGCTGTTGGCTATTCTTCTTCGACCCTTTCTCAACTCACCTGGCATATCGCTAATTGCGTTGATTCTTTATTCTTCTTTGATTATTGTGAATTGATAATGACAAGTATCAATGCCCACTAATGCCTGTCTAAATAGGAGTCTTCTGTAAAAAAAAGTTTTTAGATTGCGAGCACTTCGTGCTCACAACAGTTACTTCGACAAAAACAAGTAGGATAGATCAAGAACATTTAACACCTTTTAAATGACGTATTTCATCTTAGCAGTATTTAGGGATATACCAAATGATCTAAAAACAACAGATCCTACCCGGACTCGACGAATTACCAAAAGTGCATTTTTAATTTCTAAATAGGCAAATCATTGCTCATACTCAAGTCCTAGTACGCAGGTGGGGCCCCCGTGGAATAAGGATTCCGGCGCTGTTCCACAGACAGACCTATATAACCATAGTTTAATTTCATCTGTGGTGTAGGCTAGATTGCTAGACTGTTGCTATGGATTCATGAGCAAGTTTGTGACATCGGCAGACATTATTCTGCTCTAATTCAATACGAAAAGAACAGCCAACAGCTCCTTTAGGAATGAGGTCGGTGTAATTTGCGTGAAAAAATACACTTCGTTTCTAGGCCTTACCTCTCGGAACAAGGTAATGTTGATGATGACGCCACCTTTGTTACGATATTTTTGGTTTCATTCAACTGTCTTGCTGCCTCATGCAGTCTGTAATCTGCGGTCTGCAGTCTGCAGTCTGCGGTCTGCAGTCTGCAGTCTGCGGTCTGCGGTCTGCGGTCTGCAGTCTGCAAATGTCATACACCGAAATTTAGGTTTGTTTGTTTGTGTGTTTGCTTGTTTGTTTTAGGGGAAAACAAGGTTTGAAGTTGAACCAGACCTCAAGAAGCGGCTTGCTAAGTACAAGACGATTGATGAGTTCAGGAATGATGTAAGTGAACAAAATATGAAAATCTTTGATCTCTTATTTAACAATGTTGCCTCCGTTTGCACGGGACTTCAGGGGAATTTGCTCCCTTGCCTTACATAAATTATGCATTCATAGAGCAATTTTCGTATGACCTTGAAATGAAAACGCGCGAACAAAACAGAAACAAGAAACGAACGGAAATAGAGCGATTTGATTGGTTTATCGAACGGATACAAACGCGCGCGGCTTTTGGTTGGTTAAGCGAACGCTCGGGTGAAAAAACTTCATGCCCGAGAACTTTCTAGAAATCAACCAATACTTCGCTTTGACGTCATACTGCAACACGATTGGCCAATCGAACAATGCCTTCTCCATATTACGGTTTTCTTTGGCGGGAAAACGAAGACTCCAATGTCCATTATTGATCTTTTTATCCATTGGCTGATAAAACAAATAACGAACACTTACAGCAGCCATTTTTCAAGGTCGTACGAAAATCGCTCTACTGCACGTGAATAAGACGAAATTTGAGCGAAAAAGTTGTCTGGAGTTTTATTAGATGACCTACATTGGGAAAACAAAACATACAAGCTAAAAGAGGTTTATTATTAGAGTTCAGAATGATAAAGCAATTGTGATTGTCTTTATTTTTGTCGTAGCCAATCAATCAGTTTCCTGTCGACCCGCACAGTAACAAACCACGATCCAGACACAGCTCACACAGCGACAAACATGACCGTCACCCTCATGAGAAGGACGAACAAAAAGAAACTAAACCAGAGCATACTCAGGGGAAGGATGAACAGAGAGAAAGCATCCAAGATAACCAGGCTGCAGCCAAGGATGATAAAAAGGCAGGAAAAAGTGAACACCCAACTCCTGGCACAACAGCTGGCAAGGATGAACGGAAAGAAACTAAACATGACCATCCTCAGAACAAGGAGGAACAGAAAGGAACCAGACATTATAAAGGCAAGGAGGATCACAAGGGAACTAAGCATGAGCATCATTCTAAAGGCAAACACGAGGAGCACAAGGCCAACAAAACCGATAAGAAGAGTTACAAGAGTGGCGAAAGCAGTAATGCAAGGAAAAAGAGCTCAGAACACAAGGAGGAAAAGGTTAGTGCAGTAGCGTCCAAGGACAAAACTGTTGCCACAAGTGGGAAACAAAGCAAAACAAAACCAGCTACAGAATCCACTTCTGACAAAGACACTTTGAATCAAGCTGCTTCCGTAACTGCTTCTTCTGTGTCCCTATCCCAGGAAAAAACAGAAGTCGATACCAGCTCAAGAGACCAACAGGATGCGGCTGAGGTTGCATCAGTTTCTGAAAAATCTAACACGTAAGAATTGGCAGCCGTCATGTGACGGTAACAGAACATTGGATTTTAGATATGTTCAACAACAAAAAATTTAAAATTGAAGAAAACCACCAAAAAAATTTAAAAGATATCCAGCAGAACGTCAATGAAAAACGCTTTGCTCTCTTTTGAAAGTGGCATTGCATCTCGAAGGATAAGAAAACTTCTGCTGCCAACCGTGGCAAAACATTGTAATTCACTTGGAACGTCTCAAGCACTGTCTGTTTTCGGCCCACACCTCTGTAGAGTGTGTGATGGTAGTCTTGATCGCAGAACTGCGCTGTCAAAGCTTTGCAGTCATTCCACGAAGGATGCTCGTATAATTTGAACCAGAATACATTAGTATGAAAAAAAAAAAAACTCAACCGCAACGGTATATTTAACTGAAATTTGCACTGAAGGGTATTTCTGATATTGGTATCATCTATCATCAATCATCGCATTCCGCTTCACTTCTGTATTCGTTGGTTATCAGCCGCTGCCATGGAGTAGAATCTCGGATCTGTTACCTTCAAAACGAGTTCAAATCATTTTGCCCGTCAAGTCTTGTTGGCGTTCATCACTGGACGTCTCAGTTCACTAGACCACACATGGAAACGATATTCATGCAGGACTTTCCTCAGTGTGCTCATAAAGCTAGGATGTTATTAACTATTTTTATCAATAATATGGCGAGTTGATCTTACAGCATTATTTTTGTTTTTTGAGTTGGCCTCAGAGAGATTTATTGAAATTATATAGTGTGAAATTACACGTAATATCAATATTAGTCACTATGATGTTTTACTTCAACATAACGGAATCTTACCGGATATTTTAGTAATTCATTCTGATGTTGCCATAGTGATGGTTGCTGGGTAACGTTCAAAACTGACAAATAATCCAAAGATTACCCTCGCTCATCGAGACGAGCAAGATCTGGGGTTCATAGCAAGAATGTTGTGTTTCGGGATTATTAGAGACCTGTAGATTCAAGGGCGAGGACAACTACTTGTACGAGATTTGTCTTTAAAGTTTTTTAGCGTATTCTCAAAACAAAGCTTCATTTTACCATTTTCACTAGAAAAATTGGCACCTTTTCCTTTAGTGAAGGTGGTTACACCCTCTCCCGATCGCCAAGTGATAAAACTTCTAACATTTGATAACTTGCTTCCGCCACTTGACATTCTCGCCAAAACTTGTAGTAGAGTAACGACGGCCACCACATTTTACCGCCAAAATGGTGCTGGTTCACGCGTGAGCAATACTCAGTATTGAGAAAGTCTCGTACTCGTGGTCGTACTCGTCTCAGAATCTAAAGTTCTCTATTTGCAATCAAAGGCTGTTTTATTGTGATTGTAGTCACAAAATGGTACCCTATTTATGTATTTGAGCAGTTGCTCTTGATCTAGGTGTACATAAAGATTGGTAACTTATAACTTAATGAAATCTCTTCCTCAAAAATTAGGGAGCTTAAGCAATCACCCTGCACCCTGTCAGAGCTTTTCTTTTAGCGTAATCGGCCAAGATTCTACATGAATCGAGTAAGATCTTTGTTGAGCATGCGCTGCGTGTTGCTAGGCTACATGTTCGAACCCAGGCCTAATCGCCTTGCGCTTGGTATATCGGGCTCCGTTGGGCTCAGTTATGTGCTTCCTTAAGGTGATCGAGGAGGAGTAAAGGTGATGTCACACGAGACGATTCGCAGCAACGATTTTTAGCGCAACACAGCGTTGCAACATTGTTGCGATATTGTTTCGAATAGTTACAACGTTGTTCTAACATTGCAACTCTGTGTTGCGCTAAAAATCGTTGTTGTGAATCGTCTCGTGTAACATCACCTTTACTCCTCCTCGATCAAGACGAGGTCAAAAGAGGCTCTGGTGGCAGGGTGTCACGACAGCGACAGTAGTAAAACCGTCACAAAAACATGAATTTGTACTTAATCGCGTTTGTTTGACCTCCCTTAGTTTGTCAATTATTGTAGGGAAATCAGTTTCCTGGAGGTAAACTCTTATATAAGGACTGTATCCAAGTTTAAAGGGAGAAAATAATCTTCTGCGTTGTGTGTTCACGTCCTCCATAAAACGTCGCATGAGGTAGTTTCACGTCGTCGCCCCTGAGTGTGATGTGTTGCTCGTGATTTATTGAAGTTCTCGTTTTCGCCTTTGTCCTGGTTTCTTACGCTCCCTACTAATTGACATTCAAGAACAAAATATCCGAGCTTTGGTGGCTCGCAGTTTATATATATATATATATTAATGTTATCAAACTTTGGGAGTACCGTAATATTTGTATAATAGGGTGAACCATTATAAGTTGTATTTTAGGTGTGTCAACCCCCTCACCTCCACAAATGCACCGTGGATTTTGGCTCGATAACCAGCCGCTGTTCGACAAATTTGTCCGCAGTCCTTTTCTTCAAGAGAATCGATGACCAGCCATCGAAACAGTGCAACCCTGCCTTGGCGTACAGTACTGAGTATTGCATAAATGTGGCTATAGATAACAAAGTTAAATATGGGTTGCTAATCAAGAGTATTAAACATGTAAGATTATTGAAGGACAGTTGAATTAGAAATAGTTAATGAAAAAATGTATGGTTGGGAGAGTTATTGCCATTTTTCAAAAAATGCCTTGTTTTCATCCAGTCCACCAGCGTTGTTACGAAACACGTCGGTGAAAAGAACCTCTTGTGAGGGTCCCCAAAATGCTTTGAAGCTCGGGATTCGGGATTTTAAACAAAATTCGGCGCGAAATCGAGATTGAAATTATGCGCGGGAGGTGGGATACCAAAAATAACCCTCGGGATTACGGGATTGAAGAACCCTATTGGGGACCCTCTCTTGTGACTAGTAGTGCGCTTTCCGCGTGGAAGTTAGCAGTGCATCTTGTAAGTTTTTTTAATGAGAAGTGAACAAATCATCTGATGCTCATCTCGGAATACTTGGAAGTATCTACCGAACCCGGAACCGTCGCTCTCGTTTCGTTTTCGAGTGAACGGTATAGTGGATTCAGATAGTTATGAAACAATTAACGAGGATATTTTGGGAAATGGTGGCCTGCTCTCTCAGCAGTTGTAAGGGTGCGCGCAGCCACAAATGGTTACCAAATATGCAGTCATCTCTTGGGGTGTCATTTACACATTTAGCTCGTTCATTTAATTCACTGGTCTTCATTTTAAGGGTACCATTGTGTATTAGTAGTAGTTGTACAAAGTTAATGAACCAAAAAAAATCAAATAAATTATTTTAAAACAACAAATAATAGTCTCTTAAATATAGTTAGCTAAGGTTTGTTAGAGGGTAAATTACCAAATCATTGGATCGTTTTTGCCCGTTTAAAGTTTTCATTTGTTTACTCAATGGGTAAACTTGCTACAAGTCGACCACATAAGTTCTTAGAATGTCCACATACAAATTCTCCAAACTGATCTCTATAAATTTCCTTAAAGAATATGTCGAGGGAATTTGATAAAAGATCAAAGCATTTTCTCTTAGGTGATCAATTTATTAATTCTTATAACCTAATCTGTGGACAATCTATGGATATTGTTAGGAGAAAATTGATGTTGGTCACCATTGGGACTTCAAGAGTTGAGCGAGCTTTACAATAAAGGACTTTTACAGGAGCCTATGACGATGATGATGGGCTCCTGACATTTACAAACTCGAGCAAAAGTCCTCTTTTCTCGTGGTCCTTTGGAACTCTCTCATACGTTCCGCTCCGCAAAGTGAGTGCAGGCGCAAAAACCGAAAGATTCTTACCAAACATTTTGCGCCCGCACTCACTCTCGCCATGCCATGCCCCTTTGAGCTTCTGCGGAGGATAGAGCCCTTGAAAGGTCATGGAATTGTATTTGCTAACTGAATCGTTTGTCTGCGAGACAACTCCGAACCATAATAGCAAAAAGAATAGGAGCCTTGGGGAAGGATAGAAACTTACCTTACACACTCCGTCGCAGATGTTTGGATGTTTCTTGCAGTTGCCGAAACTATTGTTGGTTTGCATTATTGTGGTACGGGTATAGTTCAGGGTTTTTTCCAATCTTTTGAATTACGTCATTGGGTCATTGCAACTTCGAATTCCGTAACACCAGGAAACATATATTTTTTTGCTTTTTTTCACCTCACACTCTCGCTTCTCCCGCTTGGCTGACAGCAAATCTCGGATTCAATAAGGTCGAATGCCTTATTTAACCTCACAGAAGACTAGTCCACTTGCGACATTGTATCGAAATCAAAGAGCTTCTAATAGTCGATTGATTAAGAGCAACTGCAGCTAAATGGCTCTTTCTAAACGGAAAAGGTTGTTCCTAGCCGAGGGTACATATACGAGTTATATATTTGTACTTTTCAAGGATTTTTAGTAGGAGAATCAGAACATTTGATCTGGGGAGACTTTAAACAGAAGCTGCAAAGATGCTTCATGGAAACACGCACGCAGGAGTTAATAAACCAACAGCGTTCATTTTTCGACTGAAACTATTCACCAGCAGTACCGTTCTAAACCTCGTATTTCGTCTGCACTATTCAGAGATAGAGGCATTGTTATGTCACCAGCCCTATCGTTTTCCCAGCCAATCAAAGACCTGGTTTGGAATCGGTGCAGGTCGACCCGACGGAAGATAATTCATAACTGGGCGTGCCATATAGGCAGCCTCGTAGTAAGATTTTTCGTGGCCAGCTGAAGATGGGTATTAGTACAATGGAAACAAGTGGAAAGTTAATAGAGACCTTATAGATCGAGGTTTTTCGGTAGTTCCCGCAAACCGCAAACGTCAAGAAATCACGTGACTAGTGCTTTGCCGTCAGATTTGCGGCTTGAGGTTACAGCACGCTCCAGAGGGATTTTCCGCAGGCATTTTTGGACCCTAAAACATCACAATCCCACGTTTGAGAGGATATGCTACTTTTTTGAACACTTTTGCTTCTTGATTATTGAAAAGGAGGCGATCAATTAAGTGCTATCGCGTAATGACGGCCTGAGGATGGCACTTCGTTCAGTGAAAAGCTAAAAAGCCAAAGAACCATAGCTGCGAAAAATCGACGTTGAATTGTTAAAGCGACGTTGGGGAGTATTTACTTTAGTTTGATTTGATTTGGACGAATCGACAATTTGTTGTATCAACCGGTAGCAAAGGACACAAAAACAAACCTGACATCCTTATCACGTTAATCAGCTTGGTTGCAACAAATGCATCACAAAACAACAAAACCTCCTCACGAGAAGAACGAAAGGCACTTTAATCTCTAACAAGAAAGTCTACTTGACTGTCCTAAGGCTTCAACTTTTATTGTTTTGCCATACACACAAAATATACATATTAAATTTTAAAAAAAGATGAGGCAAGGGAGACCACCTTTAAAATTGTTATCTAATTAATAATTACAATACTGACATCGGCAATCTTACTCTAAGCACGCACAATTTGTTTGGAACAAAGAAAATAGTCATTAAAAGGATAAAAATAGAAAGGGCTGAACGTGTTAGTGCAAAAACGAGAAAGAAAAGGTGAGAAACAATAACGCAAGAATAAACGAGAAAAAAAAAAGCGAAAGAAGCGAAAAACTACACTCAAGCATTAGGAGAGCTAAAGTGTGCTTATACCAAGAAAAAATGACTTAAGTTTAGAATTGAACAAAGCAGTACTGAAGGCATTCTGAATTTCAGAGCTAAGGGAATTAAATATTTTGGGCCCGTGAAAACGATGTGAAAATTTCCTTACATTTGGCTGCAGTAGGACAAACGGAAGGAATTCTTACTTCATGTCTTATATGAATGCAAAAACATGTCCTTGAAATTGTTAGGAAGAAGGCCGTTTTTATAAAGGTACATAACTTTACCTATTTGGAGTTTGATAATAGCTTCAAATTTTAAAATTCGCAAGCTTACAAAAATAGGATTGGCATGTGCATCAAAAGAACTCCTGCTGGAAAATATTCTAATAACTTACATTCATAACTTTTATTCAAAAATTACTAGTCCTAAAATGGGGGTGACTGCGTGGTGCCACCAAGCAATACCAAAATAAAAAAAATTAAATTAATGATAATAAAATATCATACAATCAAAAACTGATAAAAAAAATATTTACAGCATTAATTATTGTACAATATAGTCGAAGCTTTCGTAAGCGACCACCTCTGAAATTCGAAAAAGTGGTCGTTACTGGAGCTGGTCGCTTACGAGAATAAGCTGTCGTAAGCGACTGCATGATAAAACAATAGAGGGTGGTGGATTATGAGAACTTCACAAATTAATTAATAACTCATAAAGAAAAAACAAATTAAAGAAATTGATGAGTGT
>BOPM01000248.1:100265-110284 GCA_022179025.1 Porites australiensis
TTTTTCCCCCCAAAATGTAGTTTCTTTATATGTGACTAGCCTATTTCTGACTTCATTCACACCATTAATTGCTTTGCTTGTTTTAATATCATGTTACAATATTTCACCTTATTTATGTCAATACATACATCAATTTTATCACGAAAATCATTTTGCAATAAAGTTTTAACTCATAAAAACTGAACATGTATTGTCAAAGATCGGCTTACTCTCATTAATATTCATTGCACTGCATTAGTCAGTCAAAGTCGGCGTGAAAGTAAATTAAACTACGAGCAACTTTATCTGAATTACAACACTTGGGAAATTAACTTTAACGATGTTGAAGACGCATACGTATTTGTTATAAAGCTTAAGGTCACCCTGCAAGTTACGCACCTTAGAAATGTGTTTGATAGCTTTTATCCAAGGCTTGAGTGGTTTTTTGTCCAGCATTTGACCAGGCTTACAGCAAAGACCTCTTCCGTCCAAGGGTATGTAGTGACCACAGTCATGGTGCCTACATGACCTTTCCTCGTGCCTCGCGCAGGGCTCTGTCTCTGTTCCTACGCAGACTGTGCATCGAGCACACAACTCCACTGACATTGATTGCAACCAATGACACTCCCTTTGAAGCGTTTCCAAGAACTTATCTAACTGGCTACAAATCAATGAAAAAGAAGACCCATTAAAGTTTTGGCGAAAAAGTCCGGAGAAGAACTTGAGCTAAAAAAAGAAGCTCTGCATGTATTTATAATCTAAAGCTTTCTAAGTAGACTATGGCAACCTGAGACAATAAATTTTGGTAAGATTTCCGTACAACTCCATAGGTTTATTATGCATGCGTAGGTAAGTTGATATGGAGAGAGTCGAATTAAGTAAGTGTACGAATGCACTGAATACACATATGGGGCTATACGGAAATTTTACCAAAAAAACACATAAACAAATTCAAAACAGTAATATCGCTCATGTTATACGTCTGTTGCCGGTTTGCCTGCCTAGCAGGTCAACGACGGACAGGCATCAAACAAGAGAAGTAACAGTAGTAACAGTAAGAAACAATATTCTACTTTTAAAGATGTGTGTAGTAAGAAAGAACTACTTTTACCTTAAAACATATTCATAATGCTCTTGGGTAAGACTGCCGTCAGCTTTTCTGAAACCCAGCTTAATAACACTCTTGTAGCACTCCATTTGAAATAGATGGTTGTTGTTCTTGTCAAGAACAAATTCGGCTTTATTTGATGTCAGCTCGTACATATTTGTATATTGCGGATTTTTTACAAACAGCACAATGAGACGTGGGAAAAGTCCACTTGGAACATACGCAGTTTGAAAGGTGAGGTATATAGGTACTGGTGATCCAGTCTCACTTTCTTTGTCTTGATATTTCATAGCGGGCCGCAGCATACATGGGACGAGGATTTGTGATTCACCTTTTTCTTGACGGCAGTGGCAGATGAGGTTGAACTTATCCATTAAAGAAATCAAACAGTCTTTGATTGAATTCACACTTTCATCTTCGCAAGTGTAATCAATCAACCGCCTGGAAAGAATCCCTGTTTCTGCCAATTCCTTGCGATCTTCCTCTATAAACCATGGCTCGTTCTCTTGCGGATTCACGTTGATAATCTTGCAGAATATGTTAATTAACCACTGGGGGTCCAAAATAACCAGACTTACTTTCTTTTCATCGTACTCATGTTCATGGTACACAATTGTCCCACGGGAATGCAAAAAATGCACAAGTTCTTCAAAGTCATCTTCCTTTTCAAAAGTGCAGTAGGGTGAAACAACATTTTCACGAAAAGATTCCTTAAAGAGAAACTTTCGTCCTTTCCATTTCGGTTGAGTAATTTCCTTCTCAACACGATGCCACTGCAAGGGGATCGGTTTCTTGGTGTGAGGCATTTTATCGGCTATCTCGAGAATCTTTTCTCGAAGATTTTCGATTTCTTCCTGGTCGACTGATTTGCCAGCTTTTGTGTTATCGATCGATAAACAAACTCTGATGTGTGGTAAATAACTTTGTTTACAAAACACGCGCGAACATTTTTGTTTCACTAATTTCATTTCTTTACTTGGACTGTCTACACAGTCAGCATGAGTACCGACAAGTATGACTGGGGGATACGAAATACCCTCTTTCTCTTTCTGATTACCCTTCTTTAAAGAGTGAATCAAGTCCATCCACCGTAATAAGTGATCTAAATTGGTGTCTTCATCATCGCGAGCTGTTACAGGGTGCTCTTTGTGACCCACATTCACTCGACATACTGCTTTTTCACTGAGCTTCTCTGTAAGATCAAAAACAAGAAGGTAAATGTCCTCTGTTGACATAAAGATTGGATGTATAGCACGGTAAATGTCCTGTCCGGCAAAGTCCCAAATAAGAGGCCAAATTTTTTCATCAGGGTGAAATTCATTTTTTGCTAGGTTTTCCTCTAAAAGCAAGGCAACGTCATCGGGCATTAATTCCTCTTCTGGAACTTGAAATGGATCTTGGTGGTCTTTAAAAAGAAAGACAGAATAAAGGTTAGATGATTCACTTGCAACACAGGTAGCCCAAGTTCGAAATATGAGCATCGGCATTGTTGCGTAACATTCAAAATATAAGGATTTATATGGTGGAAAAAACCTATCGTTTCTGTAACCTACGAAAATGAAAGGATTTCAATAAAAAAAAACAGCTTACCTTACTTAAAATGTGTGTTACGTCTCTCCTGTGTGGTCCACGGGTCGATTTATGGCCGTTTTATGGGTTTTTATGTCAACGGTTTTCTCTCTATAAACCTTTATATAAAGGGAAAACCGTTTACATACAATGCAACAATGCCGATGCCGCACGCAGCCCGGAACTACTGACTCTGTCGTTAGGGCACGATCGCAGGTGTCCTAACTGAAATGCATTAACCCATTCGCCTCTGAACCGCCCGTAACCGCCCGTGCGGATCCAGGTCCTTTCTACCCTTTGTGACGTCATCAGTTTTAACGGTCAAGGACAACTTTCTTCGCTAACTTGTGCAGAGTGAAGAGATCTTTCAAACCATACCAGAATGAGCACAATTCAGTCAAGGACACCGGAGAAAGAAGCAAAAAACCACGTGACAAGGACCTGAAAATCTCCATGAAAATCTTGTTCCATTACCCACCTACCTTTCCTTTCACCTAATCCTAAGATCCTAAAAGCTTTCCTAAAAACTCTTCCCACCAAAATGAAGCCTACTAAATGCCCAGCAAGAGAAAAAAAAAATGAGGCAAGAAAAGCGAAAAAAGAAGGGAGGAGAGAAAGCGAAAAGTAAAAGTCAAGACTGCTGTGTCACTTTTAAACCCAAAAACTATGTCGAAATTTTGCTTTCTGCGCATGCCCGAACTTCGCAAGCTGATATTTTGCATCTGGATCAGAAGGCCGCCAAGTGTACGACCTGTAAACCGGTTTGTGGTAAGTTTTAGCTCTTTATAGCACGACAGTGACCAGAAAACCACTCGACTAGCTTCAAAACGCGTTTTTCGGCAAAATCTCCAGGAGCGAATGGGTTAAGCAGAGTACCAAGCTTTTTGAAAAAAATCCACTTTTCAGCATAAAACAACCAAATCTGTCTATTTCATGTAAAATCAGGTGAAAAAGTTGGTAAAAGGCCATTTTTAGGTTTTTTGATTAACCCATTCGCCCCTGAACCGCCCGTAACCGCCCGTGCGGATCCAGGTCCTTTCTACCCTTTGTGACGTCATCAGTTTTAACGGTCAAGGACAACTTTCTTCGCTAACTTGTGCAGAGTGAAGAGATCTTTCAAACCATACCAGAATGAGCACAATTCAGTCAAGGACACCGGAGAAAGAAGCAAAAAACCACGTGACAAGGACCTGAAAATCTCCATGAAAATCTTGTTCCATTACCCACCTACCTTTCCTTTCACCTAATCCTAAGATCCTAAAAGCTTTCCTAAAAACTCTTCCCACCAAAATGAAGCCTACTAAATGCCCAGCAAGAGAAAAAAAAAATGAGGCAAGAAAAGCGAAAAAAGAAGGGAGGAGAGAAAGCGAAAAGTAAAAGTCAAGACTGCTGTGTCACTTTTAAACCCAAAAACTATGTCGAAATTTTGCTTTCTGCGCATGCCCGAACTTCGCAAGCTGATATTTTGCATCTGGATCAGAAGGCCGCCAAGTGTACGACCTGTAAACCGGTTTGTGGTAAGTTTTAGCTCTTTATAGCACGACAGTGACCAGAAAACCACTCGACTAGCTTCAAAACGCGTTTTTCGGCAAAATCTCCAGGAGCGAATGGGTTAAGCAGAGTACCAAGCTTTTTGAAATAAATCCACTTTTCAGCATAAAACAACCAAATCTGTCTATTTCATGTAAAATCAGGTGAAAAAGTTGGTAAAAGGCCATTTTTAGGTTTTTTGATTAACCCATTCGCCCCTGAACCGCCCGTAACCGCCCGTGCGGATCCAGGTCCTTTCTACCCTTTGTGACGTCATCAGTTTTAACGGTCAAGGACAACTTTCTTCGCTAACTTGTGCAGAGTGAAGAGATCTTTCAAACCATACCAGAATGAGCACAATTCAGTCAAGGACACCGGAGAAAGAAGCAAAAAACCACGTGACAAGGACCTGAAAATCTCCATGAAAATCTTGTTCCATTACCCACCTACCTTTCCTTTCACCTAATCCTAAGATCCTAAAAGCTTTCCTAAAAACTCTTCCCACCAAAATGAAGCCTACTAAATGCCCAGCAAGAGAAAAAAAAAATGAGGCAAGAAAAGCGAAAAAAGAAGGGAGGAGAATGTCGAAATTTTGCTTTCTGCGCATGCCCGAACTTCGCAAGCTGATATTTTGCATCTGGATCAGAAGGCCGCCAAGTGTACGACCTGTAAACCGGTTTGTGGTAAGTTTTAGCTCTTTATAGCACGACAGTGACCAGAAAACCACTCGACTAGCTTCAAAAGGCGTTTTTCGGCAAAATCTCCGGGAGCGAATGGGTTAAGACAAAAACGATACGATAATTAAGTAAAGCCGTGAATCGGTAACCTTTACATAGCGCGTTCTACGTACAAACATCAGGACATGTTAATTTTTTTTTTCTAAGGGTCGAATTCACTTTTCTCGAAAGGAAATGAAGGGGTTAACCTAGAGATGGCAATAGTGTTAACTTACGATTTCTTTCAACGCTTTTCTTCTGACTCTCTCTTGGAACTTTTCCTTCTTGGTCGACTGGAAGGTCTTCTTCATTAGTTGCTGACAGAATAGGGTGCGGAAATAGAAAAAAAAAGAATATGAGAAGAAGTGAAGTCCATCTTTGGGCTCCAAAAGTCAGAAAACCAGATGTAACCCTACCACATTGTACTCTCTACACCTTACAGCTTACATACAATGGAAACGTAACTACGAAGAAAAACTGATGCAAAGACAAACTCAGATCAGGAGAAGGGCTTCTGTACGGTGAAAGGCGAACTAAATGAGTTCAGTTATCTCAAAGCGTTTCTGCGAGCAAGCCCTTGGGCTTTAAGGGGTTGGTGTGCAGTATGACGGGTTTGATACCACCACCACACAGGCTGTCTTTGATTTTCCAATATTATTTCACTGCTAACGCAAGTTCAGGCTTTATTTTGGTTTCGCTTTGAAACTTCTAAAATTGGGCCAAATCTAAGGTAATTTTACTGTCACAGAAGATCTTCTATTTTATGGGGGTGACTTTTTCATTACGTATAATGTGCATGCGACAATCCCGAAAGGTAATATGGAATATGATCAATACACTGTTCCTGACATTGTAGCTGTCGCACCTACTTTTGCTACTTTCCTTTGGCACTCGCTGACATAAATCCTTCTCGTGACATTCTTTCAAATTTCTTATCTTTGAAGAACAGTTAACTCAAAACCACCCACAATACCTTTCGGGATTGTCGCGTAGCTGTAGGTGGACAAAAATTGGCGACTAAAGGTTGCTTTGGTTACGACCTGACATCACAAGAAGCAAAGAGTCCGCTGTCGGTATCTTGGGCACCGTTTAAACCTGTGTGAGAAGCCAGGGGCCGGCAAGGGGGGCCGTTTCCTGAAAGTCCCAATAACTAACGGGCCCGAAAAGCTGTATGTTATCGTTTACATTACAAAACGAAGTTTCGATAGGTTTGCAGATAATATCAGTAAACAAAACAAAGTGTACTGGTCCCTAATCTAAGAACCTCGCTTTTGTCGTTTAGATTTTGATCTGATCATTGATTTCGGTCCCGTAAAGGTAACCAGTTTTTCTCCATGAGTTCCGGCAAGCTCAAGTAGCTCATTGACGAGTGGCTAGAGCGGCCGCCCGGTGTCTGGGAGGTCATTAGCCTGCGTTGCAGCCGGCCCACGCACTCGTCTAAACCCTATATACAGAAGGTTTAGAGCGTCTGCGACGCAGGCTAGGAGGTCATAGGTTCGAATCCTGTCGGGGACTCAGATTTTTTTTCTTTGTCTAACGCTCGTGACATGCTGATCATTTCATTTTTTCAGTTATTTATATTTATCGGGGCTTCAAGAAAAGGTCCCCAGCTTCTCAAAAATTCCGTTTATTTAACGACCAAGTAAAGATCAATACTTTAAAATAGAAACTTTTAAACCAGCAGACTGGTTTGTCTACCTACATAACCGAAACGTTCTCAAGTTTTCGCAGAAACTACAGTTTCCAGCGTCTCAGTAACAGTTAAAGGCTGACCGAAGGTTTATTGCACTAACCATCGTCAACAGATAACTGAACTGTTTCACTTCTTATCGAGGTTTCTGTTGGTTGTTCCGTTGCTGGCCGCTCCAAAAGTGTGCTTAATAAATTCTCAGCGGTCTTTGCAGCAACCTTATGATCATATACTGTAATGTGTTCAACAGAAGCTGGATTTCTCCACGCGCCTGTTCCAGCATTCTTGACAGCAGGGATCATTTGCACTCCGTCGGTACTGCATTCGGCTTCATCAAAAGGTTCACCTCTTAAAGCTTTACCAAGGCTCGTTTTACCCACACGGTCCTGTCCAACAAGCAAAATTTTAACACGCTTATCATACGTGCTACCACCAGTTTCAAGGGCTCTGTGAAAAGCGGCAAGTGCCTTTTCTCCTCTAGCTTGCACAGAGGCTGGAATTAAAACTGAAAGTATAACACAAGAAGAATCAGTTTACCAAACTAAAATTGATCATGGTTTCAAATTGAGGTGAAGCATGTTAGTTTCTAAACGCAATCACAAGTTAAGGTGTTTCGATACGGTTTTTCGGAGACCATACCAATGTTTATATCCTTGTCCGATCGCTATGAAATTTTGGATTGAAGTTTGTCAACATGTAGTTTTAAGTAAAATCGCTACCACTGTGACAACAATAAACAAAAACTTCGAAATCGATAAAGCCGACTTTTGCGCGATCTGGACTTGCCACTGCAAAGTTAAATGGAACTTAAAGTTTGGTGTTTAGCAAATAACCTCCGCGTGAGAAGAAAAAAAATCTGTCTGTCTGACTGCAAATAGAAAGTAAGTAATTTTGAAACCTTATATTTTCAACAGCCTTGATATATTGTTTAAAAGAAAGTTCTAAATAATTAAAATTAATCTTGATTACCGGCAGAATGCTTCTTAATATCATATTTCGCTTCTTGGAAATTTTGGTGTACTTTCTTTTCGCAATCCTAAAATCTAACCTGTTTTCTCACTACCTGTCTAAGTGCAACGTTATGTCTAAATTTCAATTTATCTGCGTTTAGCGGAAAAACGTCTCTAATTTCGGTATTTGGTATCAGGAGACTTGGTAGAGTAATTAAGGAATTAGGTTTTTTCATTCTCTTGGAGCTCGTTTCTGGAAGGCGGTCTACGTTCATGTTTTACTTTATTTTTTGTTCAAGTTTGTAGGTGATATGTATTTCCGAGTTGTTGATTCAGAGTTAATTCTCGTTTTTTACTTTACCGACCAGGGACCATCTGTGCTCATATGAAGGGACCATCTGTGCCCAATTCATTTTAGCGGATTTTTTTGCCCGTTTTCAGGGCGGCTTTAATTTTGTTTTCGAGAGTGAGTCCTGCATATTTCTTTTCTTCTTTTTTTGTATATGTGTGGCAGTATTTTTTTTTGCAGATGTTTTCAAGTCCGACATTTGGACTGAGTTTTTTGCTTCTATTCCTGTCCATCTCCTGCCACTGGCCAGCGTGGTGAGACTGTGCGTTTTTACCTTGGAGGTCAGTTCACGAGATGGAGAAGATGGGCTTCGTTCAACCATTTTTGCCACAGTGCCAGTCAACCCTTTGCAGTCCGCGCTTTACCTGCATTGTCGTCTTAATGAAGCCAACTGTCCTTCTCCGCTACTCAATGAGTTGTTTAGCATTGATTGGGCGCAGAATCTGGCCTCCTTACCGACGATATCTGATCACTCTCTGGTTTCCTCTATGATTAGTGCGGCTCAGAGAATTTTGGGGAGGCCGCGAGACAAAAAAGATCCTGTCACCCCGGATATGCTGAAAACTCTCACGGAATCCAAAATAAAAGATAAGTCGCCGTTCTAAAAGTAAAAAAATTTGGAATAAAGCTGCACTTACAATAGACAGGTGGTGCATAAAAAAACAGGTTAGTTTTCTAGCCTGAATTTCATCCGATTACTTCGAGTCGTTATTACTCCCTCAGTTGTTGAGAGGAGAAAACGACTCGAGGCAATCGGATGAATTTCAGGCTAGTTAGTTTTCAGGATCGCAAGAAAGAAAATACAACCAAATTCTAACTTAGGTTTAGGAACTCTGGTTTTCTGTTAAATGACTTAAAATATGCTGCTTCAGGAAAATATTCAAGAATGTGAAAAGGAAAAGATCAACCAGATACTGCACAAAAGTGGTTGCAATCATTAAAGTGTCTAGGACGAAAAAAATGTTTATTATGTTAACTGAAATAACATATTACTACAAGTTAGAACTTCTTTGGAAAATGTTACGTTTTGAGCAAAATGTTATTTTTTTAGAAATTTTTAAACATTACATTTCTTTTGCACCCCTGTTCCGCTGAGCACTAAATTTTGTAAACTGACAGCTCATGTTTGCCATCATTAGACATAAATAATCTAGGATTTGAAAAAGAGGAGTTTATTCATGTAATTCCTTTCTTAGGGTCGCCAGTGTTGTTGCATCTAATCATGGCATGTTTTACCTTTTAAGGTGGCTCGACTGGATTTTTTGAGGGGGATACCTTCCAAGTTTGAGCATTAACTACGTCGGCATGAGTAAAGATATGGAAAAAAGGTTACCACAACTGTATTATATAAAGATGAAAATTTCTTATGATCTGGGTTTTATTGCAATCGGAGTCGCCATGGCAACGTAATGACGCCATAACGTTTTTCATTTATCTTTGTGTTTCTCTGTACCAGGAGTTTTTTGAGGAAATCGCTTGAGGGAGTATATACCTGCCATAATTGCCTCCATTATGGCAAAGTTTGAAGAAATTCTATAAGAGCGTTTTCGAAATATTCTGAAATGCAGTTTTAAGAATCACCAAAACAGTGAAATAGCATGCTAGCCGCACAATTCGTTAATATTTTAAGGAAATGATAAGCTTTGGGAACGCCGCTTCATCACATAGTGGTTTGATTCCATTGAAAACTGCATACAAAAAAAGTGGGGAATTGCTCTGGGCGATGGCGAGTAAGAAGGATTTTATTAACTTGCATTCAGATGCTTTTGATACAGTTTTTGGAGGTAATTTGGTCCATGCCTAAAAATTTCGCATTTTTCCAAAAACCGCTCGATAAATTTTTTATCAATTCGACAATCCCGAGATCGATTGTCAAGAAATATTCCCTGCAAGTTTTAAGAACATTGAAAACAGGGAAGACTTTTAAATAGGGCCTCAAATATAGTTAATTTTTCCCCCAGATTTTGTATTTACAAGCGAGCGTCCTCATTATTCACTGGCATTGTTTTCAAGTTTCATATACACGCACACATTTAGCAAAAAGATAGAATTTCTTCGATTTCTTCAAAAAACTTCTGGTACAGAGAAACAAAACGATAAATGAAAAACGTAATGGCGTCATTACGTT
>BOPM01000248.1:116130-136650 GCA_022179025.1 Porites australiensis
TTTAATTCGATCAACTTAGTTCGACACGGCGGTAGCACGACGTTTGAAACGGGCATTAAGCAGTGGAACTAAAATTATAAAAATTCCATTCCTTCACTAAGTTTCAGCTGCAAGAAGCATGGACTATAGGAAACATGGGTTTCGATTTAAGTTGAATTACTTACATTGAAGAAGTGTCCTGTCCTTTCTGGTCAATTCTGCAGCTATATTTGTCTGGAAACACTATTTTGATTCAGAACACAGTCTAGCCTCTTCCAAGGAACAGGCTAAACACAGTCAATGTCTTGGTAACCAAGCGTTCTCGTTGCCTAGTCCCTAGGCCTAATTTTTCCTCGCGCCCAGAGCATTTCGGGTCACGTGGTCCATATGCGAAAATGTGAGGCCGTTCCCTAGCCTGAGTATCAGGCGTTTCTGGGGAAAAGGGGAAAAATGGAAGGCCTGATACTCAGGCTAGCCGTTCCCCGCCCGTTCGCCTCGGATACGTCACCGAAACGAATTGACCGAGAGGGACTGGGAAAACGCCGTACAGGGACTAGGCAACTAAGGCAAGTTGTTTTGCTCATCACGCGAGCACGAATTTGAAAAAGTTTTCGAGTTCAAAACTCGTCAAGTTTACTTTATTTACCCATTCCTTCGTCGGCTGAAACTTGGGAAACCTTTAAAAACAAGCTGTGTCAATTTTTTCAAGCTGATATGACAAGCGAGAAAAATCCGTATTTTGGAAAGCATCTTTTTGCAAAACAAGATCGAATTCGTGTTTCATCTTTTATGGGCTTTGCCATAACAAAGAGTTTTGCGTTTTTTCTCGGAAATGCTATTTTATAAAAGCAATAGAAAGCTTTTTTCCTGTGTTTGCATAGCCTGATGTAAACACGAGAGGGGTTGGGAGAATTCTTGACAGTAATATGCAAACCCTCGAATTCGTAGCCCGCGTCTCGGGTTTGCACCGCTGTCTCGAATTCTTCAAGCTCCTCTCGTGTTTCTAACACTACAGGCTTTGCAAAGAGTTGCAAACACGGAAACCGTTTTCTATTGCTGTAAATCGTAGAGGTGAAAAGACAAAAGCAATGGTTTTTCATTCGTGTTATGAAGTCTTTAATGAAAAATAGCACTTAACAACAATCGTGTAATAATATATACCAAAGTACAAAATGTAAATTGGAAATCTAAATAAAATTACAAAGGCATCTATAGATAAAACATCGTTTGAACCTTTCAGTCCTAGCAAGCGGCAAGATGTAATAGTGGTGACCCTTGCATTGTTTCGTGCATGCATGCGCTTCATGGGGAGAAGCCTCATTTAAACAGTGACTGTCAGTGGCGGGTTACCTTCTTCCATAATTCCAAATCTCTCTCACGGATAATCAACAATTAATGAATGAAGCTGAGTATCTTATGAAGAACAAGAATCGCCGAAAGGCGATTTTTAACTGGGCTGCAAAGGGGCTGTTTTTTTCTGAGGGAAGGGAGCGGCTATCACTGACACTCAGGCGACCATCTTGTCGCCGACCATTGCGTGAGACCAGGAGCCTATCAAATGGAGGATTAACTACTACCTGCAGTCTGTAGTTCTGACAGGATTCGTTTTCTTTAGCCAATTTTTTTGAGCGTTAAGGTTCTTATTTCGGCTAAATGACTCAATATTAATGAAATTTCTAGTTTTTCAAGTTTTTATCCGAAATGCGTTTGTCTGAATAAATACTGTGGTTGTTTTGTCCGTCAGTTAGTGTGATGATTCCCTGCTATGTATGGTAACGCCGAGCCCAGCCATTGTTTTCTCGCAAAAAAGTGATCTACAGATGCGAATTCGAAGAAAAGAACTGGCCTAAACTTCTACATTAATTGCTGAGAATTCTCCTGTTGGTCAGTCATAATTCTTTGGGCGCAGATACAATCCATTTTGTTTTTCTTGAGATAAGAGGGTCTTTGGACTGGAGCGCGATGTCACAAATTCCACCGTTAGCAAATTACTTTTGAGTTAGCTTCATGGTCGAGCAACTGTTGTCTTCTGTTCAACTTTTCAAGTGCCAGTTTTATCAGGCAACTCTCATGGTGATACAAGTCAGTTGTAAAGGAAGACTGCAATTTTTCTGAAGCATTCCTCCTTAGTTGCTACTTAGGTCATCGCTTTTGCACACGGTGCTTAACTGCTGTTAACTGGCGAAATCCACTCCACGGCGATGACAAAAATAAATGATCCTGGCACTTTTTCGGCGCTGATCATCGAAAAGTTTCAAATCGTCCACAGAACGCTTAATCGTCGACTCTTTTCAAGGTGCATGCTTAAATGTGGGATGTATGACGGCAAAAAACAAAAACAAAAACAAACACTCGCAAAGAACCTTTCCGTGATCCTCAGTTCGCTGCCTTTGTCCCATCGCTTCATGCTCAGTCTCAGTCGGGTAATTCATTAACTTTTATTTCATCCCAGATCCCAGCGGCTGTAAAACTGTAAAAATGGACGTATAGTAAAAAAGGAAAACGGTCGAAGGACGGGCTTCTGAGTACGACTTCATCCAACTTGATTTTTTTTTCACGGTGACATACGAGACTCACGGAAATATGACACTTTTCGCGGGAAACAAGCCGTTCTATTTATAAATCTACTCGGGAAAGGGTTGACTCAAGAAATTAATGGAGATGGAGGCTCCATTTGATGGGCTCCTGGTGAGACAGAATCTCATGTGAGACTGAAACATAAACCCATTCAGAACATTGCACCCTTTTGAAAGACTTTTGTAACAAAAAAAAAGAGTACCATTTTTAAGTGGGGGCTGTATAATAACTTTTAAATTTCACCATTATGAATAAAAATAAACAAGTTAGCCATTAATTCAAAGCTGGAAACGATTTGCATTATTTTCACGCACCCCTCCCCCAATCCCTCTGTGCCCCCAACTATAGCGTGACAGTATAACGTGACTAATTTGACGTAACCGTAAATTCCAAAAATTATTGTCGTTCTACGAGTATAAAATGCGACAGACTGAACTGATTTACACTAGACAGAAATATTGTATTGTATGAAAACCAGAAGTATACTAAAACAGACAGCTAACTGTCCATTGATCCCGCCTGATCCAAGGGCCTCGCAGACTGCACTGAGACTTTACTGTGCTTTTCACAAACATGCGAACTCTAAAGTTCAAAAGCCACTTTCACAATTGCGTTTTTCGCTGCCGTCATCATAATTACGATCACAAGCAACGAACCTTGAAACAGAAACACACAAAACGGATCGAAATCCACCAATCACAAATCACAACCATGACCTTTTGAACCCGTGAAGTAAAGTTGAGTTTCCTGAGGCCCGTTAAGATGATTGACAGCAACGAAAAACGCAATCGTCGGCTCGCTTTTGAACTTTAGAATTCGCATGTTTGTGAAACGTACAGTAAATAGACGATCCTAATTTGCGGTAAACGCACCATTTTTTCACCAGATAAAAAGTGTTCAGTTTTAAGACTTTCCTCTTGGTATAATTCTCTAACTTAAAGGAATAAAATCCTAGTTTTGTGACCTAAAAAAATTTAAAGAGTTGCGTCATCAGCACGCACTTTAAACAATGTAAATAGATGAAACGATCGATAACATATTTTTTACCTGATACCGATATGAGTTAAAAATTCGCTCCAGTTCACTGTTTGCGTCTTACCCATGACTAACTTTTCTTCATGGAAGGTAACTATGCCGCTTTATAACTCCTCCGAAGTTTTTGTGCCAGCTAAACAATATGGAAACACTATTCACAGTCCTTGGATATTAAAACGGACTGAACGTGACGCAAGGGCATCGGTTCGCCGAGAAGCGAGAAGTCTTACTTTTAGTTTTCATACAAATGCTTCTACGTTTTCCGGCTAACGGCAGCCCCATTTTACAGACAAATATCTTCTTGAAAATCGTCAAATTAGTTGTTTTGCTAGCCTGTGTACAGACGTCCCCTCCTCCCTCAGGAAAAAATCGTCTCCTCTCCCGATTTTTTCCTGAGGGAGGAGGGGACGTCTGTACACAGGCTATTGTTTTGCCGATTTAATGCTGCAGTACTTTTGTTGGGTTGCACGTAACTGCAAAAGAGCTGGGGCTAGGAGAAAGCATCGCTATAAAGTTGAACAGAGGCTCCCGAGTATCATTGACAATCATTGAGTACAAAACAAACTACGAGTAAATGAACTCTATATCTGCACCGGAAAACAAATAAAGTTTGCCGTGGCTAACCCTTTTACTCGTCTGTTGCCAAGTGGGAACATGTTTATGTGAAAAAGATTATGGTTTCAAGACTTCCAAGATGAACAATGGAAAAATACTTACTGGTAAGCAAATTACCATGAAGTTGAGTTCTGCCTCTTCCGAATTTTGCGGCTCGACTAGAAGGATGTCCAAAGTGATGTCAGTAAGTAAATTTATTGAAAAATCTTTTACGCAATACCAGATACTTTCATTTTGCAAGCTTGCAGACTATGTTATTAGTCAAATCTGTATTGTAGAAAGAAACATTATAAGCTCTGTCCCTAATGCTTAATGTTTTGAAGCTGTAACGAAAACTTTTTAAACATGAAGTGCCGCATCTGTTGTGATTACAGAACAACTATATTAAGTAATTCATTTTTTCATGCTACAACGCTACTTTCTATATACCACGAAAAATTTTTAAAGTAACACGGATTCGGATTTGAACAAAAATTAAGTCGGATCGACGGACCGGGCCTAAAAATGCCACGGATCGGCGGATTTGCATACCCCTATTCACCCCCCTCTTCATACATCATGATTCATCTGACATTCGTCGGCAACTGAGTTGTTCGCTTCAGTGAGTACGACAGCTTACAGTCAAGTCTTTAACCACAGTGTCGTCAACTGGTGAAATACTTTGCTCATAAATTGTGCTTATTAATTGCTCATGTAGTACATCGATTGATAATTCTCTCTTTGAGTTCACGAAACTGCCCCGGCGTTCCAAACCTGACGCTCTCAGTCATCTTTTAGTGTGAACCTACCGTGAACGGCGTGTGGGTTTGTTTGCAACGTGAGCATTTCTCTGAGTTTCCCAGCGCCAACATCATCAACTGACTTAAACTCGAACAATGACAAAACTTATAAAGTGACTCCTATGATCGAATCGCTTCGAACAACGCAAATAGCCTTCTTCAGGTTCACAACGCCTTCTGGGTTTTCCAGGGGGAGCGGAGACGAGGTACAAAAAGTGTTCGTGCAAGAGAAAATCATATGAAACCATTTGTGAGAACATCGTTTCTCGGTACCAGACCCTCGTGCCTTCCCTCCCCCGGGAGGCCGTTTTTCGCCACAGACGACCGAAAACCGAATTTATGACTGGGCTTGCGGGCAGCCCAGTAATTATGGAGATCGAGGAGGGTGTTATCCGTCTAGGCCGTAGGCCGAGGCGGATAACACCCTTCGAGATCTCCATAATTCTTCATGAGATACGAAAGCCGAATTCAATAATTGTTCTATTATTCTTTCAAAATAATTTTGTAATAATTTTGTAGAATAATAAGTAACTTTCTTTTATTTTACCACGGTCAACTCATTAGGACTTAAACAGGAGCCATTCCTGACTTAAAAACACTACTTTGGAAAGTTCAAGTAAACGTCGACTAGTCTGTTTAATATAAGAAACAACGTACGTTGCAGGTTGGATTAGGACATTTCATTTTTTATCCGCACTCTCCCCCCGCCCGACCCGGTGCGCATGTCGCATGTCGGTGTCTTAAAATGAGACGGAGGCCGCCTTTTTTGTCTTTTATGGTGAAGGGGGCGGAAGAGAAATGGAATGTCCAATTTCATTTTCAGCTCCCCACCCCCCCTGCACTTTTTATTTTGCTCCCCGCCGCTGTGGGAGTGAACTTAGCAATATAGCCATACTTTACTGCACGTCCACAAAACCTATCTATCTGAGAAAGGTATTTGCTATCATAGGTACAAGGCCCAGATTACACTGAAAAGCATAACTGAAAAAAGGAATAATAAGGCTATCAAATAGTAGTGTAAGCTCCTGTAAATAGTAACCATAATGTTTGCAAACTCTTAAAATATATAATCGAGGGCTAGCCTTAGAAACCACATGATCGAAATGCATCAGATGCGTGTCCCAGTAGCATGGCTCCTCGTTTAATGTTACTCCCAATAACTTGAGTTCCCCCTTCCTCTCAATGGGTTGCTTTCTTAGTATTTCCTCTAACCACCATTTCCCACGTCTTTTTGAGGTTCAGGGTCATTAGATTCTCAATAGACCAGCGTTGAATTTTCTGCGCCTCGTCCAAAGATAAGTCCGCAGAGTTAGACCTTATAGTGATGTCATCAGTATACTTCACGAGAAGGTTCTTGTTTGGATATACAGCCATGATGTCATTCACCATGATGGAAAACAAGACAGAACCTAAAACTAGGCTGGTAAGCAATAAAACGAGGTCTTTCCGGCCCCCTGATAGTGCCAAAAATGTCACATCGGAAACCCACACCGGTACGGACAATCCTGCCGAGTCATACCCAAGATCGTCTGCCAAGGAGAGGTGCGGCTCGTGGATCCACAACACTTTGTCACTGTTGTAACGTCAACTTATCATCAATAAGAGGACAGACACTTGACAAAAAACTGGCGTCAGTTTGAAAAGTTATTAGAGAGCTTTAGACTTGAGGAAGAAAACAAACAGGAGTACGAAATTTAACGTAAAGTTTTTTGCTCGTGTTTTTTTAAAAAAAGACACCTCGGAACTGTGGCTTCATTTCAGGGTTTTCACCCATAAAGGGTTGTCAGTAAAACGCGGGATCGGGGTCGGGGTCGAAGTCTTCTTTTTATTAAAGAATGCTGTTTTATGGTTAGGGTTAGGGTTGGACGTAGAGCGTCACCAACGCGTGACCATAGCGAGAAAAATCAAAAGTAACTGTCTTCCTTCCGCTGCATGTAAAGCTGGCTGAATTTTCGTGTCCGAGGTCAGTTTGAAATCGAAATTCTAATATTGCTGCTTATTAACACAGCTTATTTCCTATGCATTTTTAAAAAAATAAACTTGAACCTGCGATCAACTATTAACTTGTCAGGGAATAACTTCAAAAAAGTACTCGACCTCGATGGGTCGATACAAATTCAACAGCAATACGCGCGAACTGAATAAATTGTCTGTTGTACATTTTAAAGGTTCTGCTCAACTTACACAATTTTCCTTTGATGAACATAAACTGTACCGAGCCGTATCTTGGTCCGCTATAGAGAAGCTATTTTATCGTTCAAATTTTAAAGTTTAAATCCCTGAAAGAGTTCTCCTCACAAAGGTTTCACGCCGGTGAAGATGTACGGTCTGACACCCCTTGAAAGTTTCTACTTTGATGCCTGCCAGGTGATACTGGTCCGCGGACACCCTGTTTTGACAGCCGTCAATTGATCACAACATCGATGTGCAATATCAGGTTGCACATGGGCTCACAAACTAGCTAGAAAGTGTGAGATTAAACATTGGTATCCCTGTAGTGCGGACGGACGCTCGGGAGGTGGGGCGGTGTAAGGTCACGTGATTACCGAATTTTCTAGGATGGATCAGGATGGATAGATTTACTTAGCTATGGTACTGCGCTTGTCAAGTCAAAAAAATTTTGCCCCTCCACTCACTCACTGAATCAGTGACTCTCGCCAGGTTTGGATGAGAGGAGGAGAGAGCCCTCCGTCTGCGTGGGAGGTTACAGAAGTCTTTGGGAAAGTTAACTCGGTGGCGATGTTACAACGATATGGGTATCCCTGTGTTTTGGGCATCACCATTCCCAAAACCCTTGTGATATGGGCATCCCCTTCTCATACTACCTTAGCGATTTGGGTTAGGGTTAGGCTTACAAGGTATGCCCATATCACTAGGGGCGACTTAACGGAGGGTTTTTTAGTGTTGGGTTTTGGGAATGGTGATACCCAAAACGCGGGGATGCCCACATCACTGTCACAGCGAATTAGAGCAAACTCGGCAAGAGAAAGAGTTTGGTTTGGACTTGCTCTTTTCCACGACCCTCTCCTTTTCCTACGGTTTGCCTTCGCTAAAAATTGCTCACGGTCTGAATGGAGAAAGCCATGTGGTCATTTGGCATTTACATGCGGTATCACAAAAACACACAAGCGTTTATAGATACTTTTCATTGTTCATTCCATCGAAAGGCAAACTAGAAACTGCAGACAATTCGCTGATATAGACGTTTTGCCTCTCTCCATATAATATTCGATTCATTTACAGTTCAGTCATATTTCATCAATACGTTCTTAAGCTATAAATTAGCTCATTACGTCACATAATAAATAAATAAATTCTAAGAATGAATACAATTGAACACGATATTCGATTCTCACCAAGAATCAATACTTTTGATTTCTAAGCGGTCTATAACCGCAATAAAATCGAAAGATGAACTAAACAAAACTTACTCCTATTACTACAATTACAAAATAATACAGGATAAAAACAACGCTAAAAAATTGTCGGCAATAAAATTACGATTTTATAAGCAGCGCCTGCTATACATATTGACAAAGTTGCATCCACGATTCTATCCAACATAAATAATGATAACAATTAAAAACCCGGAGGCCACAGATTAGTTAGCAATTATCGCTTTCTAAATTTATTAAACAAACACACTCTTTTAGCTAACTGTGCTGTACTGTACTGCTTTATACAATCACTCTCGCCTTGCGGTCACCCCAATAATACGGACAGCAGCTAAATCCCAGGCAAAAATAAATTACAGACATTTGACTAAAGAAACTCACGCTACTACTGACTCTCGCTAATAAGTTAGTTTTTGACAAGTTGAATACCCCCTCCCCCCTCCCATGCAATGTCTTTAACATCAACGCGAACCACTACGTCCGTCCCACTATTTGGGAATTGGTTTTCGAGGAAGCTTGGTCCGAGACGTTTTTCTCATCTGCGCATGCACAGCCCAGCCCAGTGATCTTTGAGAGAACACCACTGCTTTTAGCTGGGTGTCAGGAGTATAAAAGCTGCAAACATCCACCAAAGAAAACTGACAATCTTCTCACACACAAGTCTCACTTTTTTGGTCATGTTCTTCGCTGTTTTTAACCTCGACGTAAGTTGGCTTTGCTTTTGGCGCGTAAGATCGGAATTTGAGCATTCTCTGCTCATGCTCGCTTGTTGATGATTTAGTTTTGGGTCGACGCTGCGGTAATAGCGGCTCATCGCTTTCCTCAATCGAAGAAACCCCCTCGTCTACCTGAAATCGAGACATAAGCGGCACCCAAGGGCAGTCCCCTTGGTCAAGAGTTGAGCTATCCTCGATGGACGGGGGTGGCGGTGGAAAGTCATTTGAATCACGACTAACACGGTTCAAGTCTTTCTCCTCTTTAGGAGTTTCAGGGATCAAAGGATCTGTTGCCTGGGTAAAAGGTTCGTGTTCATCGACTGTATTCGCCAACGGATGATCTTGAAACGCTTTCACGAATTTTGGGGGGTGCTCGATAGTGACAATATCTGAAGAAGAATAAGGCCGCGCTACACTTCGGGGCTCTGGTAACGAATTTTGCCGAATCGAGAGACTCGGCGTTGATCTCTCGTGACTGAAATCCACTGAGACGGACTGGGGAAGAGGTGGTCGAAATGAACCGGAACTGCTACTACTGGTACTTTTACTTCCGGAAGTGCTGTTACTCCGTTTGACGGTCACGGCAGCCTTGATTGGCCCATTTCTTGCTCTTGTCAACACTATAGGTGCAGGGCGACCAGCCTCCGCGGTGTCTTCGGTGACAAAAAACAGCGAATTGCTGGATGTTTTGCTCTCTCGCACGGGATCAATTGTTTGTAAAGGATGAAGGTTCTCGCACGTGCATTCGACTCTAGGCGTAAAATTGCGTTTCTTTCCCCACCCTAAAGCTGTACTTGTTCGCTCGACACTTAAAGATTCGTTTTCAAGGTCAGAGCGTTCTCTCTGATCCTCTGACTCGCTGAAAGTTATCAAATCTGTGCCGCACGGGGGAGGTGTAGGGAGATCCTCGTCGCTATCATCGTCAAATACCGCGGGGGCCTCGGGCTGAGGCGGCAAATTAACATCGTCTTCAATAGAAATAAGAACATTTTCTTGGTCAATTTCACTGTGCTTCAAACCGAAATTATCCGTCACGTCGCTTGCTCCATCCTCTTCGTCTTCATGGCGAAACACCTCGTTGTGTTTCGCAGTGCTTTCCTCTTTATCCAATTCAGTCTCTGTTGTGCCGACAGTCTCTCCATTATTCTCCTCCTCATTGTCAGACTCCGGTGCCGAGGGAGGCTGGAGAACTATATCCGGGGCTTTCGATGAAAGAGTCTCTTGGTGAACTTGTTCCGGTGAGTCTGCAGTGCTCCGACCAGGAGCGGGCAGCGGGCTGATGTGATCCCATGGACCTGCAGAGGGAGGCCAAATGAAATGGGGTCTAAAAAACGATTCTTTTATGGGGGTTATACTCTGGTTATATTGTTAACCAATTGCCTCGCTATAAGGAAAGGTGGGTCCCGGGGTCATCTAGCACCGTCATTTTAAGGCTGAGCGAGAGACTGGGTCGGTGTCGGGTCGAATTGCATTATGGCACTGTTTTACAAACGCTTTCACTTTCTTCTTTCTTCTTCAGGAATCTGGGTCACAATTCGTTCCTCAAAACAGTCCCATATAGTGCGATTCGAAATGGACGTCGTTGAGCACATTCTTAGGCATTGTTTTTGCCTGACTTTACAGGCAAATGTTCTCATGGATATTCTATTATCCATGGTAGCGTCAAGGCATATTAACCCTTTCACTGCCAGAGTGTTTGATGGAGTTTTGTAAGGTGACTCTAACTTTTGAGTCTATGGACGAAATCCTATGAGGTGACCATTCAAATGAAAGCTCTCTGCCTGTACTTTCACACGATGCTATTTGTTTCTCAATGCCTTTGGCCACGTTTGGTAGTGAAAGGGTTAAAAGAGATCTAAGACCTCACTTCCGGTTGAAGCGTGTCCCCCAACTTTGCTTAAGCTTCCCATTTCTAGCAACGAACGTTCATCAAGTAATTTGTAAGTGAAAGGACGAAATGTAAGTTTTCTAACCTGAAGATGTCTTGAGAAGCTGGCAGTTCATCTCTCCTGGACTGACACATCTGCTACTGGAGTGACTGGAAGAAATGACCAAGGACAAGCCAGGATGAGTACATTGGGAATGGTGGGCCGAAGACGAAGGAGAGACAAGAATATTCTCAAATGATCGAGGACGGGTTCAGATAAATACAGTACCATCAAATGGTGAGAAAATAAAAGGAGACAAAACTTTTTCAAGTTAAATAACGATGATAAAGAGCACAAAGAGAGAGGTGCAAACAGGAAGACTAGAGGCCAACAATGATTTCTAATGACGAAGGATTGATGATCGAAACTAAAGAATAGTGACAGAGAGTTACACTATTTCAAAAAGCACACAAAGAGGACTAGCTTGATGGAGTTTTCTTCCGATAAACGCATCCTGCGACAATTCAGGAGATTGTTGCAAATCCATCATGATAAACTATGTGCCTGAACTGTTTGACGGCTACCTTCGTTAACTACCAGAATTCTCAAAAACCGCCGGAAATTTAATCGCCGGCAGGGCAAAACTTAACTGTTGGTTGAATTTTTCTCACTTTAGAGATCGCATATTTTTTTAAACCGTAGCAAACCCTCAAGTTAAAACTTAATTTGCGAAAACGTATCAGTCATCACTGAAACGTAAGCTGCATGAGAATGCCGTCCTTAATAAATTTGTGTTATATGTGGCCTATGATGGATCTATGGCGTCTGAATCACATTCTGAAAAGAAAAGATGCATATTCTAGGATCTACTCTCGGGCTGCCAGAGACATGTTTTTACGCGGTTTCCGGTTTCGTCTAGATTAAGTCTTGCCGCTCGTCTAGCCGACCGCCGCATGAACGCGAGAAAAGCAACTGTTACCTCGGGTGCTTAGCACCCAAAAGAAGAGAGAATTCAATCTCGCACAAGAGAAAATACGTAAAGAAGGACGTACCACACGCAATCTTGGCTGGGATTTCTGGCCTCCAGTACCCATGCGCGGAAAAGCTGCCAATCACCAAAGGTCATGTTCATGATTTGTCCCAGTTCATTCAGGTCACAAGCAGCCAACACTTTACCGTTGATATTGTTCTCTGTTATGGTGGCCTGGTATGTGGAAATCTGTTTCTGCCCGAGGCCCTCTAACTCAGCTACCTGAAAGGTATAGGTTATATTTTGTAAATTTGAAAAGGTGACCGTGTAAGACGTAATTTGGCAGTACGCAGAGTTGATGTACAACCGCCTATAAGGAAAGAGGGCAACCTAGTTCCCACTGATTTTCTTATTCCCAACCATTTCCTAAGGGTAAAGCACGGAAAACAGAGTTGGAAAGTGGGATCTTCCTGTTAGTTTAGTCAAGAGCCCCTTACTACAAGTCCATATACTATGACTACATGTTGCCTTTTTAGGCGGTGGCCACTTCATGCTCTCGCAGGATTTTATATAGAAGGGGCCGCGCGAAGAGCAAAATAGAGCCCCGGCGTAAAAAAAGGTGATGATAAAAATGGCGAGGGAACACTAATGCGTTTTTTCGATTCCTCTCGCTTTGTTCTCCACTTCGCGCTTCTTCCCACTATTTTATTACCAGAGAACCGATTATTCTCGTTAGTTTTAGCGCTCATTGCAAATTTATGATCTTTAGATCGCTTTTACGTTCCCGCTTGTCAGTAATACCAGCAATTCGAAGAAGTCAGTGGGTGGTCAGGTGCGTACTTTCTGCGGAACGTTGGCGATATAAAGTTATTGCATCAAGCGACGTTTCACACTCAGGGTTGCCACGGACACCTGAATTGCTTAGGCCACTGTCAACCTTAAAAGACACCAGTTCCCTAACTCGCCAGTTCGATTGGTTTTCATGTGCTTATCTCTAAAATAACTGCCCACAACGCTGCCCAAGGTAAATCAACAATATACAATAAGTGAAAACCTTGTGCAAATTTTCCTTTTAATTTTACCACTGACCTGCTTACAAACATCCTCGATCGTTAAAGTAGCTATGTCCGCTTGCTTGTTAGAGCTTGACGTGGCGCCGACCTAACGATGGGACAAAAGTATTAGTACAGATAAACTGAAGAATTTCTTCTCGTGGATTTTTTTTATCCTGAGATAACAACCGACATATCGCGACGCCATGGTTACTGGTTGCCCAGCAAAGGACGTCGGGGGAACGAGCGCAAAAATCCCACTATGTCACTGCCCAGAACTGAGGGAGCCCTTCTGATTGGTCGTGACGCGAGGATAACACATAAATACATACACGGTTTACAGGAAGCCATTTCGAAACCTGAAGGAGGATCATGAGGTTATTAAGATTTCCTTAAAGATAACCCACTCAGCCCAAGAAAGGTTGGCCACAACACCGGGGTCTACGTCCCCTACTCTTTTCGAACAGTGATGTGGGTTCTTTTACGTCCGACAAGAACCAGATGAGTGAAAGTGCTGTGAGAAGGAACCTACGATTTTTCGTCCTTATCCGAGAAGACTAGAAAGTTTAACCGTTTGGAGATATCATTACAAAGGCGGCACTTTCTTCTCAGTTATTTAAAGACCCTGATTATTGGTCCGGCCGGGGTTTGAACCCACGACCTGCCGCTCAGCAGATCACCGGCGCTCTCTAAACTGAGCTAACCAGGCGGCGGTTAAATATTAATATGCTTCAACCATTCAGAAGCACTACCCAGATCTAAGTAGTGACATGTTAACAGTATGGTGGCGTCGCAAAATGTTGGTTGTTTTCTCAGGTTATAGGACTTTTTTTAACATTACAGACAGCATATATTCAACAATTATTCCTCGAGCCCGAATGGGCTCTGAGTCAATAGCCCATGAGACCGAGGGCCGAATGGGCTATTGACTCAGAGGCCATGAGGACAAGAGGAATAATTGTTTTAGTAAAATCCAACTAGTTGGTCAAAAATATCGAGACAAAACAACTTTAGTTAGCAAAACGCGATTCAGCAGCCATTGTTTTGGTTTTCAAAGCCGGCACTTTTCGCTACTAGTGGGCTATAACATATAGCCTAGTAGTAGATCAACCAATCAGAACGCAGCATTGATAATAGACCACTAGTTGGATTTTACTTATTACGGTTAACTAATAAACAAAGGTGGCAAGATGTTGGCGTCTAGAGGTCGCTTGTGGTTACAGATAGCGCTGGTCAAAATTAATAATGCTGCGTAGAAACAAACAGCAGCAAATTAATTAATAAGAGAGTATTCCTGAAAAAATACAGGCGGCAAAAGTTTTAGAGGACAGAGTCCTTCTTTTTATTTTTAAAAACTAGATCGAGTTTTTGAAACGCCATTGGAGTCTTACTGAAACTGCACGCCCGAGCCCGTTCCAGGCATTTAACAATTAGAAACCTTCGAGGACAAGGGGTGGCTACGAGGACTCGATTTAACTAAGATTTAACTTTTAAATTTTTTCGCAATTCTTACAAAACAACTCGGAAAGCTTCATTTTACTTTTTTTCAGCTAGAAAAGTGAGCACAGTTATTTGTATTGAAGGAGGTTAAATCCTCTCCTAAGTGCAAAATGATAAAACTTTTAACATTTGATAACTTGTTTCCGCCACCACGACATTCTCGCTAAAATCTGAACTTTCACGACGACTATCACGTTTTCCCGCCAAAATGACGCTGGCATGGTTCACGCGCGCGCAGTACTTAGTATTAAGAAAATCTCGTCCCCGTAGACTAAGAATCTAAATCACTCTATTTTCTGTCGCGTAAAATGCAATTTCTTAATTACCTGCAATGTTGGGTTACCCTTTCCCAAGCTTCCGGTGTCTGATTTATTACCAGTCACGGAACCTCCGGACTGCAGACACTCCACCATCTGTCTTCGTAAAGACGGATCCAAATGCACGGTGCATGGCAGAAAGCGCCGTACGTCAGCCGTACTCAGCAGCGGAAAATGACTGGCAAGAAAAGTTTCGAAATACACTGGATCTCCATCCACTGCGCAATCAACTTCATTGATCACAGGCATGGCGGACAACGTAGCTTCATAAAGATCTTTCAAAGAAACATTATCTTTCAGGCGTGTGTTAGTGTCTTCAATAAGAAGTACCAGCCATGAGGTTTTGTACGGCCATCCATCTACAACACTGACCCAGGCAGCAAGCCGCTTCCATGAGTATTCAATACCGCGGGCGCGCAGCAAGCGGCATGTCAAAGAAATAATATTCATAAGGCGTTTTACACCAAGAGGATTTACAGTTTCGTTATCAGCCAGGACTTGAGCAAGATCCGTTGAAATCCTGTGCCTTTCCTCGAGCTCCAGCTCTCGGTCCAGGAGCTTTTGATGATCCAAACAACGCTCTTCCTCTTCTCGCGAAGGCTCGTACAGCATGGAGTGATGCAACTCTAAATCCGGGTGCATCCGACTCGACAACCCGCCATTGCAGTTGTGCAGGTCACGTGATATTCTCTGAGGTACGCTGCTTTCGGTACTGTAATCCAGCATCTCCCCATCCCACTCTAGCTCGTCTCCGATGACGCTCGTCGACATTCTCTCGGGCGCCGCCGCCGCCCCCGATTGCGAGTGTATCTCACCTCTTAGTTCCTCCAGAAGGGTGACTACCCCAGGGGGTAGTACACCGGTATAATTTGTTTTTGGTTCAGGGAGGTAGAAAGGAAGTTGAACGATGCTTTTGAGGTAATCCGAAGCACTAATGTGCGACTCACGCAAGATACTGCTAAAGCTTTGATCGATGGCGCGTATGATGACCCTCGGGTCTAGAGCCATTAATATGATAAACGGTGCCTCAGGATCAGTAAAAAGCAAATTGACAGAATCAAGAAGCTGCAGGACTTTTGACTGCTCCGAATTATCCAATCCATCGATCAAAATCACAACTCGGGTTTGATGTCTTGTGAATCCATCTACGCAGTTCACTAAGTCCGTCAACAATTCCACTTCTTGTTTAAGAGCATGTATGAATCCCTCTTCCTTTAGTCCTAGCTGAGTTGCTACAACCGAAATCCTCTTTTTCTGCGAGAAGACCAGCGAGTACAAGATAGAAAATAGCGTGGGCAGGTGAATCAGCACAGCCACACCAACAATCGACGCAGACGCAATCTCGATCCCTGTGATGACAGATCCACCACTCGTTCCGTAAACTTTGAAAAACACAACTCCTATTATTCCAAGCGCCACAATAGCGAGAAAGACGGTAAAAGTGGGCAGACAACAGCAGCAGCGTTTCCAACGCGCCTCAGTCATCGACGTCTCATCGTATTCCGAAGGTTGAGAGCGAAACACTCGATATAACCTGCTCACAAAAAATCCAAATTCATTCTCGACGACATCGCATAAATTTTCAATCATTCCCACCAAGGAAGCTGCCTCGCTTCCGCTGCATGTTAATTTGCTGAAGTCTGTGAAAAGAAAGCGTACTGGCATATTGGGTTTGGTTATGCCTGGACAAGGAGGAACACAGAACACAAGCTGACACAACAATTTTACTGTCGACACCGCGTTTGTGACGTAACCGCCGATACCGCAGGACGGTTCGCCGCGGTTATAGCGTCTGTCTGCTATATATGCGCACAAGAATAGAAGGTAACATGCTAGAAAGATGCCGACGCCGACACCAATTCCAGCAGCGAGGCTGACAGATGCTGAGAGAACAACACCAATAACTGTACATAACACCAGAAGAAGAACAAATATGAAACGAGAAAAATGAAAAATCGGCCTCAAATCTTGATGGGCAAACTCGCGCATCTCCTCTGTAACAAGACAAGAGAAAAAAAGACAGTCAGCTTCTCCGGACTATAAAAGGTCAGGGGGAGGGGGCGGAGAGGTATGCTCTGGGTATAGCTGAGAGAAAATGATGCATCATCATGCTATTAAGACTGAGTTACAAAAAAAGTTACTTAGCGTGCGTTCTTTAGGCAAATCCCGATTTTTCCAATCGAACGCAAACACTCCAAAAGGCGCATTTCGTGTGCATCGGTTGACCAAAATTCCATGTTGCAGAAAGACTGGTTTGCGAAATTTTTGAACAAAGTCTAACTTAGACCGCGGTTTAGGAAATCTTTGGATCTGCAGATCTCTTCATTAGTGGGTCATTCCAAGAAGCCAAATGTTTTTCTAGTCTACGCCATATGCTCTCATGAAACTTCACAATAAAATGGTACTAAGATAATAGCGTTCGGCAAACTGAAAATAGCTTAGAACGGGGTTTTGTTAAACACTGGCTAAACTCCGTTTGAATGACTGGCCCTTTAGGTATCCCACCCTCGCCTTATTCCAACCGCCGACATTTTAGAGGATTGGAGTGGGAATCCGATGACAACTTATTTTTACTGATGTCATACATCGTGGCAATAAAACTTTTTTCAAAAATTACCTTGCAGTCTGCGCAAGACAAACGACTTGCCGCTTCCCCAACGGGCATACATTCCTACAGTCAGCGGCATGGTGAGCGAAGGCTCACAGAGAACGTCCGCGAGGGCACTTGTGTAGATTTCGTATCCCATGACTTCTTCGCTACACTTTTTTCCCGGCGTAAACAACCCTGATAAGAGGCAATAGGAGGAGAACACTTGTTAGAACGCAAAAAAAAAAAAACATGTCTATGTAAAGCCAGCCATAAAAACATGAAAATGAGTTCACCCTTTAAGTCCCAATAGTGACCAACATCAATTTTCTCCTAACAATATCCATATGTTGTCAAGAGAAATGGTTATGAGAATTAATCAAATGATCACTAAAAAGAAACTGCTTTGATTTTTTAATAACCTCTCCCAACTTATCTCGAAGGAAATGTATGAATATTAGTGTGGAGAATTTGGTTTAAATGGTTAATGAAATCATCCGAATAGTACTGACAAGCTCATCCGGTGAAAAGAGTCAAAATAAAAGAGTTAAAATAAAAGAGTTAAAATAAAAGTCAACTCTCTCTTAACGGACACCTCCTTACGCCGGGCAACTACCTAGAACGGGCATCAAGAACTGGCCCTGCGGATCTTAAGTTCGCCGCTCGCCCCACCCAAGTCCGGTCTATAAGTGCAGGCTCATTTTCTTGAACAGCGGCCAGTAATTGAGCCTACACGGCCGTCGCTCGAGCTAACGCGCACTCTACTGTCTCAAAATAAATAAATACGAGACTGCTTGCTGTCTATCGTTTTCTTGACTCTCTATAAGGAAGACACATGAACAGAGATAAAATTAGACGTTTTACCAGTAGACTACAACAGCCTTACCAGTTCCAAAGATTTGTGTCAATAAGCTATGCTTGTGCTGCCGGTCAATGTTGTAGGGAGTTTCCCCAGCTTTGTTCGGCCGATAAAGAAGACGAGCGTCTTTTGGATTCCTCAACAGAAGCTCACAGATCCGTCGGTATCGTCCTCGTACTGCGATGTGGACTGCGGTGTCTCCTCGCTTTTGGAAAAATAAAATGTTATCTTATATTACCATAAATAGATCATATGTCATGTCTTTCTGGTTGTCGGAAACGGAAGAAACCGCTGGAAAAAGAGAAATACCTTGAAAGTTTTCATAACACCTGACATTTCTCACTGTTCCCGTTAGTTGAGTGGAGCCCCAAATAAGGAATAAAAACGCGATTTCCTTATTTGGTTGGCGTAAGAATTGCAAATGGGGTCTATCACATACACATAAATATAAAACTTTGCAACAGCTTGGTCACGTTATGAACCTATCACTTGTCGACGCGAATGTGACAAAGTGGGAGTTTTGTTGGTAAATAAGGAGCTTAACCCTTTAAGCCCTGACAGTGATCAACGTCAGATTTCTCCTCGTAATTTCAATGCTTTGTAACACAGATGGGTTACGAGAATTAATGACATATCACACGAGATTTGATTGATATTTTAAGAACTTCTCCCTACTAGTTCTATAGGAAATGTATAGGGAGTAGCAAATGAGAATTGTAATTTTGATATTCGGTTTTAAAGGGTTAAGCATAGACGTCTTTGAGGACGCACATCAACTGAAGGTGACATTTTTTTTTGCATTCTTGGGCAGTGGTTTTGACCGAATTTTCGAGAAAATGGCCTCTATAAGAGTAGTCTCCCTCGCAGCCGTATTTTGGATGTCACGCAACGCTCTTTGCGTGACATCCAAAAAACGGCTGCGAGGGAGACTACTATAAGAGTAAAGAGTCTATGCATAGTGTGGAAGTGCATTAGAAGGGAAAAGACCTCGCTTCCGATTAACTAACGTCGCTCACGAACTCCTTTTCCTTAAAGCTACAGCAAAAAGATCAACAAAATACGTGCAACTTGTTTTGCAACATTGTTGCCAAACGAGTTGAAAAGCGACGATGCTCGTTTAACTACCCACGTTCGAACGTGTCTTGCAGCAAATGAGGTTGCAAGGTTTTATTTTCGTGGGTGGTAAAACGCGCCACATGGCTATTCAACTCGTTTTGCATCAATGTTGCAAAACAAGTTGATCATTTTTCGTTGCCCATTTTACTGCACCTAACTAAACAAGGAATTGGTCCTATGGCCTCGGTTCTTACACACTTGCTTACGAACGGGGGACCAAATACGGAAATACGCGCAACAGACTTATGGTGCGCTCAGTTCTGTTATATACTGAAATCATTCACCTTATCAGCTACAGCTACACTGGCGCCCTTCTCCAGCAGAAGAGACACGATACCAGTGTGTTTCTTCTGTGTTGCTCTAAGGAGAGGGGTCTCACCGTCCTGCAATGGAAAAGAAAAAAAATCGAGACCTCTAATGTGAGTAATTTGCCCTGGATATTATTAAATCGAAAGCTCCTTTTATGTTTTCAAACAGCGGAATTTAGGTGAATTATATGAAGTATTACAATCGTTACCCTCTTATTTTTAAAACATCACCACAAAGGATGAAATGTCACTGCACATTCTAGCATTGATAGTTTGTGAATGGAACTCTGGAGCCATGGTGTTCGTTTAGTTACATACAAAACAAAAATTAAGATATTGTTTTAATGTTGATTTTGCGCAAACCTAGTCTTCAAAGTGTACTGTGGCAGAAGGTCGCCGAACTGCACGCATACCTTGTTCGTTGTTTCTGTGTTGGCTCCGGCGTCAAGCAATTCTTTGACAATCAAGATGTGGCCCTTTTCCACCGCGTGAAACAACGCTGTCTTTCTTTCCTGAGTGGAAATAAAAGTCATATCAGCCTTCATTTCTTACAGGTGATATCAGAGAGGCAGGTTTCAAGTCAAGCACGCAGATAAAGATGGTTATCTTTAGAATTCGTTCAGAATTTTCAGCTGAATTTTCGTAGGACACGGTTAAGTTTACCATAATTTTAAGAGCGACTTGACGTCAACAAAGCAAATGACGAACAGTTTTGTCTCGACAGTCACTACTTTCAAACTGGTATCACGGCAGTCGTACGTTCAATCGCAGTTGGTATTTTACGACCTTGAAAAAGAAACACGCTAATGATGGTGTGTCATCGATTGGCTGCCCATGTTCAAAAGCC